>JAUMTS010262187.1:0-14603 GCA_032273385.1 Ophiopholis aculeata | reverse complement strand
TATTAGTGAGCCTAATATCATAATTAAATTGTAGGCAGGAGACTCACAAACCGTATACTGAAACAATTAAATATATATATGTATATAGTATATATATATATACACTTGAGTTAGTAAAATAATGAATAACACAGCGCCGAATAATTATTTGAAACATGAGGTTTCAACCGTAGTAATACATTCAGATTTTTCCCTTCAATAAATACGTTTCGATAAATACCAGCTTATTGTATTATATAGATCAAGCTAAATCCAGATGCAATTCACAGGACACTCTTGCGTAATAAACAGTAAACAGGTTTCCTGTTTTCCGGTCTTCCGGGCAGGGATCCTGTTTCCAGGTCGTCCGGAAAATATGATTATCATCGGCACATATGCCTTTTTTCAAAGTCTCATTGAGAAATTAACAATAATAAATGTGTTTGTTTAGAATGTAAATATTGCATATCAAAGAATCTGTATAAAAGTGTTTCTATTATTTATTCAGAGTTTTCCCCGATAATTGTTCTTTCAGTGTACCCAACTTACTGGTCGGTTATTGGACTTTAACATAACTGGATTTGTATTAAGCAGCTGTCGTCTATTTTACCAATTGGTGATCTAAGGAAATTATCTCTCTTAACTGATGTTAAAGAAGGAAGTTTGATGGTGAGGTAAGTGAGAAATAATTAGGACAGACATGTTGTTCAGAATAATGTAGAGTATCATCATAGTGATGATTGGCTAGGCTCAAATTTAAATTAAGTCTTAATCAAAAATGTGTCCGGTCATAAAAACACGACGTTGCAAAAGGGTTTTATTTTTGTGACAATCCAGTTGGTTTCATCACCCTGAGTCTTTTTTGTGAGTGGACATATCATTAATACCTCAACGATTATAGGATTACGAGCAGTTGTTGTTATCCATTTACACGAAGCACTTTCCAGATCTTATCATTCTCCAAGACGTTGTTCTTATCTCAATGAGGGTCTCTCTAGAGTGTCTATGTGTACTTCGGTTGGCTTCATTGCTTTGAAGTCGAGTGATGTTACTAAGTGGATGTGTGTTGTCGAGTTACTAAGTGATGTCGAGTTTCAGTTGCGAAACATGGAACATAACTAAATTTCTAGAACAGAAACTGAGAACAGCTCAAAATGCTATGGAAAGAAAAATGTTACACATCACTCTTCGGGACAAAATTAAAAATTCAGTAATAAGAAACAAAACCAAAGTTAACGACATACAGGTGAAGATCAAAGAAGCGACATGAAGATGGGCAGGACATGTTGCAAGAAGATCAGACAACAGCTAGATGGATAAAGCGACTTACTGAATGGCAGCCACGAACAAGAAAGAGAAGAAGTGGAGGCAGAAAAGAAGATGGAGGGACGACATCACATGTTACATTGGCACAACCTGGGCGAGGAAAGCACAAGACAGAAGAAGATGGCAATTACTTGAGGAGGGCTACATCCAACAATGGATGACTGAGTCAATGAGATGAGATGTTTCTAAATATTTTAAAATGAAAAAACAAAACGATAATATAATGTGCAGAAAGTCTTATTTAAGAAGTTTATGTATTTTAGTTTATAATATTTGATTTATTCAAACGTACCATGGACTGCATACGTTACAATAATCATATCGTATGAATATTAAATTATCTATAAAAACAATCCCTGTCTTCACTTTCAATGTGTTTGCTTCAAGTAAACAGCAAAGTGTAATATATAATATTCTTGTCGATGAAAATGGTGTAGATTTCATCACGACATTTACGATTGCGGAAGTCAGACTTGGAATGGTAATTCTCTCCAGGGTGTATCAATTGCACGTTGGTAGGGCTATTCCTTCCGCCCCGTTATTGAAATCATAAATCATGAGACTATAAATGAGTTTGCATACAAATTTAGGGATCGCATTTATTAGTTTTGTAGATAGTTTAAAATGACCCTCATAATTTCCTAAAATTACCCTCTAAATTCAAGTTAGCGTTTTTCGTTTGAAATCAATCTAAAATCCAACCTTGCATATTAAGCAACAATAATTGTTTTTAGAGTTAATCCTTTCAACCAAAAGTATGTTAGTATTAATTTGATTATCTATCTTTATTCTGTCATTCTAATACAACGTCTGAAGAAGTATTGCAAATCACACGCTGCTGATCAACGATCTATATGACCGGTTTCTCTTAGGACAGGTCAAGTGGAACAATATGTTTAAGAAACAAACAAGAATTTCTCACGGATACCAAAGTACAACTTGATAAATGTAACTCGAACATTTGATGAAATTAATTGATGACGTGCTAGTTTAATAACGAATGCTACAGTATCTGAGCCTACAATAATTTTACGATAAAGTGTGGTATGTGAAACCATTATACGGTGTACATAAGGTAGTGTCATCCCCTGTGACCTACTTTCCTGACTTATATACAATACATTGAAAAATAGTCCAGAAAATCAAATGCCTCAGGGTTTATATATAGCTTAAAGGTAGATACATGTAGCTTGTACTGTAGGTGTGTACATTTGGAGTAACAACCAAAACAACATGTCTTCGGGTTTTCCACTTTTTCAAACCTCGCTGGGTATTTAGATATGGTGGTTAAAATATGACTGGCCAGGCCAAATATTGCATCTCAACCCAATTGAAAATGTTTGAGCAGTTTTCATGCATGATTTCTATGCACCTCCGTATTTTTTAATCTCTTTAGTAGTTGGTTGTGAGGGTGAAACACTCATGGGACTATATTTAAAAGGAAACTCTGAAGAAACTGCCACTTAACTGGTTGATTCCTATTGGACTATCGTATCTCAAAGGTCATTGACCTTGAAGGGGCAACAACTTCAAATAATATGATCCGTATATGGACCAACATTTAGTCAAAGCTATTGCAAAGTTATTTCAGGGGCGACAATACTTTACTAATATTAGAGCCAACTCAACAATGGTAATAGGGTCCTAAACTGACCTTATGGTGATGTCTTTCAACCAGTAATCGAGATATATAAATAGGTGAAGTAGTTCTTATTTTCCACGAGGAAATCGGAGACGTACGTATTTACTCATCATTGGTTATATTATTAGATCTTCTAAACCTCGGACAAAACCAACTCGCCCTCTTGCGTGACGCGTGAGCGTACGCGTAACACGCAACGTGGAACTCCATTGGTGATCGCAGCAAGCTGCACACAGCGGCGAACATGATTGGTTACTTTTGGAAAGATCACGTCAATGCACGGTACAAAACGCCAGGTTTCACGCTTGCATGAACGCACTGGCTGCGTTCATCTTCTTGTTATTTGTCCGAGGTTTAAAAACGGCATTAAACTATTTTACATTACAAATGTTTTAAAGTCAAACTTAGGAGAAAAATATCAAATAGTAAAGAAGTAAGTGCTTCTAGTTGAATTTAGTAAATTTTTACAATTTTAAATGCATGTTTTGATCAACCTTTGAAATAATTTGCACAATTCAAATTTTGTCATGGCCTTTTATTATAGCTCCCAACATGTTATATGAATGTAGTTAAAGCAAATTTTAGTTCAATTAGTATTTCATAATTTATAATTCAACATTTCTTGTATAATTTACTGTACTGCTGCATGATCAGAAGGGTGGTGGTTTAAAAATCAAGCCAACTATGCCAATGTGCTCCCTTAATTATTATGTAGTAACATTCTAGGTATGGAAAACATGATAATAGACAAATTACCTTTGTTGCGGATATCGGTGCTCTTCAAAGCATTTACCTTGGTCAATCAGAATCCGCGAATCGGGCAAAATATTTTTAAAATAAAGACTTCCTGCAATGGCAATCATAAAGGATAAGTTTTGCAATCCTTACAAAAATAAATGGTTTAAGAAAAATACCATTTCCGCCACTTGCAAATTTGGAAATTGATGCCCGGTTGCACTGTACGTATACAAAATAGAAATGCTATTAAAGATACGTCGATTAGAACAAGGTTTATTTAACACCAACAATTGTGAAGGCTGCGACTGGTTTAGTTCATTAACTTTTTATTGAAAGCAATTATATATTTGACAGCTTCTGTCTAGAACTTCTTAAATCAATTTTGCCGAATCTATCTTAAAAATCGTCTGCTGTAGTCGTTTTGAATGTTCAAGATCAAACAATACTGCTGTGTACTCAAATGTGTACAAACAATGGCGCATACGGTTGGTTCAAATTTGAATATCAGCTTTAACCTTTGCAGTTTAAGATACAGTGTTATAGCCTGGGAATTTATTTTCCATCGTGGGAAATCTATCTTCTTGTTGTCTTAACGTTATGAACAAACCTAATAAATAAAGATCCTTCTTTAACACAGGAAGCTATTTTTTACTTTTTTACTTCGTTCTGAATGTCGATTCTGTTTTATTGCTGTCTTCATTAAATCTGTTTGTTTAGTTCGTGACTTGAAACTAATTCGTCATTTTTAGATTACATTGCGTTTACCTTTCAGTAACTTTATTGCATTTGAAAATTTAGTTAACGTAAAACGTATTTCTTTCACATCTTTGATACATAAGATGTACGCAAGAATAGCAGGGTTTATTTTAACTTAAGGCGTCTCTGGAAATAAGATATTAAATGTTAAGAAACAAATAAATGAAGGGACCAAAAAAGGTTTGTTTGTCTCTTTTTATCTTTAGTAAAGGGTAGTTATTCTATAAGATAAAAGTAATACAAAAGGTTAAAAATCCGTTTTCGACTCTCATAATTTGACAAAATAAATAGCAAATATTGTAAATAGAAATATAATGATTTTTTGAAATTAAAGGTATATTTGCACTTACCACTTAAAAGGGAATCAAGGTCATGTTCTTAGAATTTAAGGAAACGATCTAAATGTATATATAAGCTAGTTAAGTACTATATTCATAAACAGCCAGTGAAGACATGATATAATGTTCAATTAAACACTATAACATGCGAATGGGCTTACATTGGTTTATAAGAACGTGTCGGTCATTAGTACTTCCACCCGTCTTGTCTGTTTTACCCAAAGTAGGTCGTTTGTCTTGACTTTTAACACGTTCTACTTTAGAGAAATGTACGTAAACCTACTTCATGTTGAGTAATGTAGCTTTATCTTCACTTATATCGTATCTATGCGTCTCTTACAATAAGTCATTGCAAAGCCCATTAAGCAAACAGCATACATGCGGTACAATACTCATATATACAAACAAAATATCATACTTTGTACTCTGTACACTTTGCAATTTGGAAATGTTATAGATTTAGGAAACACTGTTTTACCATTCTGCTCTTTTCATCACGGTTTAAGTGGAATTTGATGAAATCATTCATTTACAAATAAAAGGACGATTTAAATCTCAGGGGATTTAAAAGTCACGTTATTCAACCAAACCTATTTCTGTAAAGTAAGTCTCGACTATATGTATCTACTTATGCTGATAAGAACAGAACGATTTATTAAACTAGGACAGTTAGATTGTACTAATTGTATCATAATTTATTAGAATTTTATATAAGGAATAGTAATGTGATTGAATATATTTAGACGTCTTATCCGTTTAATTTGACATACATGTTTTAATAGATGAACAATTAGTAAATTAGCAATTTTATTAACACGTTTGCTCTTGTCACTCATGTTAATGTCGGTAAAATGATTAATACCCGAGACCTTACCTCATTCAATTTTATTAGAATAATAAATCTTACATTACATGAAAAATTCTTTTCAACTTGCGCGTACATTACATTTATTTTAAATTTCGTTCATGTGTTTTGGGCAGTAAATATCATTTGTTTTTTTTTAAATATGTTATTTTCAAATACCTATTAAACATTTACAGCTTCCTAAGGTATACGCTTTCCGTATACTTTACCCTCAATATGTCTGACTCTCACGAAATTAGATTTGTATAAAGTACATTTCGAATAATTTGCCGATCGGGGATGTCGGGAAGTTAGCTGTCAACTAATTATTGGCGTACAGGAAGCATGTTGAACAGTAAAGTAAACGAGAAATGTTATTGACTTTGAGAAATGCAGGATGATTAATCACACAAAAGAAATGTCACGGGTGTTGGTTTAGAATCAAAGAGGTTCACTCGATAATGATAGTTCGTAAATTGATGAAGTGAAAGGTGAGCGATACTAAAATTGCTGTATACTTTATCATGGAATTTGACATCAGGATCTAATAATACTTCAATAACCTTTTAAAGATATATAGTAAAATATCATTGAATAAAAATGGTCTTTCCGACTTTGATAACAGTAGAAGTACTTTGGTAACAAATAAACTTGAAAGTGGTAATATTTTGGTAACAATTTGTATCAAAACCAGTTGTTGTTGGTAAATTTCATAAAATAGGTTTTATATGAATAAAATCTATACACATGGTTATGTCTGCGGAAAAGTATCCCTAAATTGTTTGAAATTCTTAATAGTGATTTTTGAAAGACAAATTAGGTCACGGTCTTCCGGTGACAGAGAAAAAAGAGTAAAAATATGAAGTGATTGGGTGGTAACAAGCAAATGGGTTAATTTGTTGGTTAGGCATAGTACCTCTAGTATTGGATGCCTTCGTGGAGAAAAGCCATCGTACTGTCTTTACTTTTTACGAGACACATATTGTTCTATTTCTTGACCTAACTATAATCTGATTAGATAAGTAGAGCTCAAAATAATTTATCAAATGTACTCAGTTAGATTAAGCTGTTAAAACTACTGGTGGTACATAATAAAACATATCCGACACAGCTTTAATTATTTAACTGCAATCATACTTGTGAATAATAAGTTTGTTTGAATAAAATTCCTTCAAACTGCTAATATATCTAGAATGAACCCACTATCACAAACATAACCCTAAACTTACATAAATATTTGTTAACAGGACTAGTAAATTTACCCTTGATTGGAACTGACCACAAGGAAGACTAAAAAAGCAATATAATTCAATCAGTGGTCACTTTAAGATTGATCAGGCAACCCTAATTAACACGTTAAACTTTACACCATTAAATTAGTGTGTCCAGCATTATTAGATACTTAATTCGATTAAGACACTTAATCAGCTCAATTACAACATGTAGAAATACATTACCTATAAGCTGATGTACATGGATGTATAATTGAACTGGAAAACTGGTTTGTTGGATTACAGTAACTTGGTTCTGTAGGTTGGGAAATGTTAGTTAAACTGAATATTATATTCCCATAAGCGCGTCCATACTAGAAGGATACGAGTGGCATTTTCGATTCAAATTAATTAGGCTATAAACATGACAATCGCTTAAGTATCAAAACACGTCTATCGAAAGTATATGGAGGCGGATACAGGAAGAGATTAAGCTTTGCTCGAGTTTTAAGTTGGATATTCTTACACCACTGTGAATATGTATACGAATTTAACTGAATTCAAAAGGTAGTACAATGGAAGATACAGGAGAAAAGGTGCCGTTGCTTTAAGGGGTGAACTACAACATGCTAATGGTCACCATCAAATATGTTCTGCCAAATTTGAAAAACCATCAAATGTGATGCAGCTTAGAAGACTAATCCAATCCAAATCTAACCAAATCACACCAACTACAAGCTTTATGAAGTTTAAGTGTCTAATATCGGTTAATGTCTATAATCATCCAGCCGTAGTTAAGTAGAAAAAGGAAGGTAAGTCTAGAATTCTATTACCAATTCTCTTATAAAACTCTCTGACATTGTCGCCCCATTTTTTTTTCGATCACTGTTACCTTTTTTTTCAACGGAACTACGTGGTCTGATTTGATTACACGAATACTTTTTTTTCGATCAACAGAGCAACAGTCAAAACGCTTAATGATTCATAGTCTCATTCTTATAATGTGTATTGGTTTTAATTTAAAATGATGCTATGTATCCTTATATCTTTAGCTTCAGGTTAAAAGTAAAATGTGTAGCGTTTCACTTATCCATCTCGCCTGACAAGAAAACGGTCTTAAACGTAATGTACTTTCCTGTGAATAAATTTTTTGTGCCTTTTACTGGCAACGCTTGACTTCGAAACACTTGACTTTTTACTTGACTGACAAAGTGTCTTCTTTGTTTATCTTTCAAAGAACAATGGAGATGTTTTATTATTGTATTTGTTCATTGTATAGCTGGTACGGGTGTGTTTATTTTGTCAGGAGTTCTAAATTAGGGCATCTTAAATGAGCTACTTTCAGGAACATGATGAAATTTAAATAAATTAGCTTTTGAATGCAGATGTGTTTAGGCAATGTACCGCTCCCTTTATCTCCGTGGGTTTTGATTGGGTCGTCGTTCATTTTTTGCCCTTACTCTCTGACCTATTATTGATACTCCCAACATTCTGATATCAGATTTTGACTTGTCGATCCGAGATGGGGCACGCGTTACTCAGAAGACTGAGAGAGCTGGAGGGGGTGAATAAACATACGTGTTTTGTTTTTTTAAACTGTACTAGCAATAATTTGTAGATTTGTTTGATATCCCGCTATATGGAATCTACTTGGCGCAAGGAAGTCATTATATTGATCATCCACTTACTCGATTACTAAACATAAAAACCCCTCATTATAGCTGTCATGTTTGTGGCAAGTTGCAAGTGATTTGAAGAAAACTAAATGTTAACAACTGTTACTATAAAAACCTCTCATGAGAAAGTATCATTTATATGCTAAAGTAGATGTCAACTACATCATTTTCAAACATTTCCACTTGAAATCAAACTTGACAATATTTTAATTTTCCAACAATTGCACTAACACGATGAGTAGCAATTGAACGTCATTTTAATTTTAAAAATAGCACGACCACTCTCTTCACAGGAATCCCTTTGGGTTTTCAGCAAATGTCACAGTCTTACGCAGTGCTATAAGTGTTACTGTGCTTAAGTGATGAGATACTCTCGATGATACACAGTTTCCTGCTGATGTCTTTGTAGTGGTGCCCCTAGGGAGAACAGGGATCTGAGTGGCAGACAAAGAGCGATTTCATGTCAGCCAACAGTGTCAGTAATACCGTACCCGTAGGGTAAAAATATGCGGTACCTGTTGACACAAATTAGAATTGTTCTGTTGTTTCTTGTATTTACTGTAGAAGAGGGAATACGTGATTGCGTTAGGGTAAAGTCAAGAGCATTTAAACAACCTTGCCTAGTTCTTTCATGTTTGATGATGGTATCAATTTAGCGACAGAAATAGTTATAAATTAGATAAAGAGCATGAATCCCACTTTGTCTAGCTTTTTGACAACGTGGTGGGACAGTGTCTTTTTGAAAGGTGGTGGGACAGTGTACCATTCCCGGGTATCTTTGAAAACCTTGAAAGAGTGATTGTGTAGGTGTTGACCAGTTTCAAATATCAATAATTTTAAGTGACTGCAAATATGTTGGTAAACCTTAAACAGAACTTGGTTCTAAGTAATGAAGGAAAATAAAATGTACCTAATTATATAAGCTGATTTGTATTTCTTTTCGCTTGGCATTTTTAAATTCTAACCGCGCAGACAGGCTACATTGTTCATAATATTTCAACATATCTCCGTGCCATTCGTCTCGGCGCCAAAATTGTATAAGCTTTATGTAAGACTAAGACTGATACTCTTGGCTTTATTCAAATGGAATATGAATACGACTTTGCATGCAAGAAAACATTATAGCACTTAATCACATTTGCACATAAAGTAGATATCCAATGTCAATTTTAAGCAACAACAATACGATCCTCGGAAAGTCAAGGCGGTATTGTAACTGTTGCTTAGAGAAATATTGATAACAAAATCACAATAATTATTAGGCTCCTTTTAAGTAGTTTTGTTTTCAAAGAGGTGTTGTATATAATGAAACTATTATAGGAGTTATTTCATCAATTTTAACGAAAAAAGCAGATTTTAAGAATTGTCACCTTTTGGCTTTGAATTTTTGATTTTTTTTTTTGACAAGCTAACACAAATAAATTCTAGTACAAAATGCCTAAATCGCCTGATAATCATATAGTGCTGTAATTTTTGAACTATTACTCAAATGTAAATAAAAGTAATTTTTGTAAGGAATTGGGTCGGAGAATCATTTTGTGGCATAAGTTTTTACCAACATAATCTATTTTTAGAATGTGGCCAAAGAAACACCTTTTTGGCTCAAAAATGTTGTGACAAGCAAATAAAAATAATTTTAAGTTAAAAATGCCGAAATTGCCAGATTATTATGTGAAGACAATACTTAGGGTCAGATGGGGTTTTTTTATCTCATCTAATTTTTTTTTGCAATTAAGAACAAAAAATGTCACAAAAGTGAAACAAAATTGGAAAAATTAAATTGTTAGCACTATTTGGTCAACATTTCAAATAAATAAAAGTTTAGTAAAAAAAATTAGAAAACAGACCCTTAGTTAGTGTGTTGACATTATTATCGGGCAATTTGGTCATGTTTCAATCACAAGTAAAATAGTTAGTTTTTCACAAAAAATTCGAGTAAAGAAAATGTGGTTTTTGGTCAAAATTCTTTTTTTTTTTAAATTGTTGGTAAAAATTAATGCCAAAAACGGACTCTCTGACCCACATCATTTCCTAAAATGTATACTTTTGTGTGCTTTTGAGTAACAGTTTACGATAACAGCACTCGATAAATTCAACAAATCTAGTAAATAACTTCCTTTTGCCCCCTCCCCTATACCCCATCCCACCCCTTTGGGTATTGCTGTGAGTGGCAGTTGTATTGTACCATAACGATTGGAAGGATTGTGAGCATTCATGACAATGAAAGAGAGGTCGTTGTATTCTACTCACACAAAGCACTTTCCAGATCTTATCATTTTCCAAGACTTTGTTTTTTTATCTTCATGAGGGTCTCTAGAGTGTATGTGTACTGTGTTGGCTTTATTGCTTTTAAGTCGAATGACTTTACTGGACTATTAAAATAAAAAGGCAAAGGCAAATGTTTGCAAAATAATTATTTAAAACGTATATGTGTATTGTTTTATAATCAGCTTTTAAATATTAAAAATACCTGTATCATGGGCTGCAAACGTTAGAATAATAATGGCGTGTGAATATTGAATTAGCTATACAACAATCCCTGTCTTCAATTTCAATGTGTTTACTTCAAGTAAGCAATAAATTCTGATATATTATATTTTTGTCGATGAAAACGGTATAGATTTCATAACGAAATTTACGATTGCGGAAGTCAGACTTAGGATGAGCATTCTCTCCAGGGTGTATCAATTGCACGTTGGCAGGGCTATTTACACCTTTCCCTCGTGGAAATCATTTGACTATAAATGGGTTTTCTTAAAACAAATTTGGAACGCAAATGATTGTTTTGTAAACAGTTTCAAATGATTCTCATACTTTAGTAAGTGTTCCTTGTTTAAGAATAATCCAAAAATAAACCTTGCCTATTAATAATAACCAACAATGACTATTCTTAGGATGAATCCTTTCAATCAAACATATGTTAGTGTTAATTTGATTATCTGCCTGAGTTCTGTCATTCTATTCCCAACATCGGATAAAGTATTGCAAGTCACGCGCTGCTGATCAACAGTCAGTATGATGGATCAGGCATTATTGACTTATGTATTGAAGATGAATTATGATGGTATCAAAAACTGGGGCTTTCCCATGATATGACAGATCTAGTGAAAGAAAAAACACAGATACAAAGGTGAACTTTATAAATGTAACACGAAAACTTAATGAAATTGAGTGATAACGTGCTAGTTTGGTGAAGATTTACATATATGTATTAGCCTACAATCATGTTGCGATAAAGTGTGGTATGTGTTTGTGTACTGATATGTCTTCTGCAATAATCAAATTCAACATTTAAATACATTATTAGCTTTGCCGCAACTGTAAACAATATTTAGAATCGCGAGTCTGCTTTTCTAGAAAGATCATTTTAAAATCATTTGTCCTACTTATCCTAACCTAAAGCAAATGGTGCTTCCCCGTATGACAAGGCTTTTAACGCGATATAAGCACTTAATAAATTCAACACAACTATTTGTATTCAAATAATAGTAGAGTCAACTCCACAATTGTTATAGGGCTTCCACCTGACATTACAGTGATGTATTTCAACCATCATGGGTGATATATAAATAAGTGAAGTAGTTGTTATTTCCCACAAGCAAATCGGAGATGTTTGCCTTTTCTTATTATTTACTATATGTTAACGTAATCATAGCTTTAAAACATTTTACATTACAAATAATAAACTTAGAAGAAAACAAAACAAATAGTAAAGAAGTTTGTGTTTCTACTCTTGAAGAATAGTTGCCTCTTGTAAAAACTTACAATTTTGTCTATAAAGATGCATATTTGTATTATGTAGTAAAAATCTAGGTATGGGAAAAATAGTAACAAAAAAGTACTTGTGTTGCGGTATCAGTGCTCATCGAAAGATATACCTTGGTCAGTCAGAATTCGCATGCGGATTGGGTACAATTTGTATTAAATATATTCTTCCTGCAAATACCAATCATAAAGGATATTATTTGCAATCCTTACCAAAATAAAATGGTAAAAGAGAAAGACCATTTCCGCAACTTGCTAATTTGGAAATTGATGCCCGGTTGCGCTGTACGTGTACAAAAATGAAATTCTAAGGTACGTCGACAGAACTAGGTTTATTTAACAACAACAATTGTGAAGGCTGCGAGTTGTTCAGTTCATTAACTTTTTCTGAAAGCAATTATATATTTGACACCTTCTGTCTAGAACTTCTTAAGTCAATTTTGCAGCATCTTTCTTAAGAATCGTATGCTGTCTTCTACTTTCAATGTTCAAAATCAAACTATACTGCTGCGTATTCGCATTTTTTCCGCAATAGTACAAACAATGGCGCATACGGTTTAAATTTAAACTTCAGCTTAACCTTTCCAGTTTAAGATATATTGTTTATAGCCTGGGAATTTATTTTCTATCGTGGGAAATTTATCTTGTTATTGCCTTAATGTTTTAAACTTACGTAAGAAATATAGATCTTTCTTTAACACAGGAAGCTAACTTGTATTTTTTTAATGTCGAATCTCTTTTATTGCCGTCTTCATTAAATCTTTTTGTTCAGTTTTGTGACTTGAAACTAATTCGCTCTCTTTTAGATTTCATTTCGTTTACGTTTCAGTAGATTTATTGTATTTGGAAATTGTAGTAATCTCTATGATGGATACGATGTACGCAAGAATAGCAAGGTTTATTTTATCTTTAGCGTCTCTGTAAATAAGCACTTAATTGTTAACAACCAAATAAATCAAGGGACCAAAACCAAGACAAATTGGGTTTTTTTATCCTTAGTAAATGGGTAGTAATGTATTACGAAATGAGTAATGTCATAGATTAAACATCCATCTTTGATTCTCATAATTGACTCTTATAATTTGACGAGTTAGTAGCATAAAATTTAAAAAGAATTATCATGATATTAAAATTATAGGCATATATAAACGAACCTGTTTATAAGAAATTATGGTCATATTCTTTGAATATGGTACTAACCTCTCGATTTAAGATAACAGTTCTAACTCTATAATTCCTGAAAAGAAGGAAACTCTCAAAATGTATTAGCTTGTTAGGTTTTACATAACAAGCCAGTGAAAACATGATTCAATGTTCAATTTAACACTAAAACATGCTTATGGGCTTACATTGGCTTATAAGAGCGTGTTGGTCATGAGTGCTTTCATCCTTCTTATTTGATCTGTCTAAAGTAGGTCGTTTGTCTTGACTTTTAACACATTCAAATTTAGTGGAATATACGTAAACCTACTTCTTATTGAGTTGTGTAGCTTTATCTACACAAATATCGTATCTCCGCGTCTCTTAAGATAAGTCATTTCAAAGCCCATCAAACAAACAGCATACATGCGGTACAATACTCATATTAACAAAATGTCATACTATGTACGACCATTTTAACGACTTTAGAAAGACTTTGTTCTTTTTGGCAAGGTTTAGGTTTAATTTGGTGAAATCATTCATTTACAAATGAATCGACGAGATAAACTTCGTAGGAAACAAAATTTACGTTGTTAAAAAAAATCCTCTTTCTTTAAAATAAGTCCAAAAAGATACTTATGCTGATTAAAAATGTATTAAACTGGGGCAGTTCGTGTGCTACATACTAATTGTATCACAGGGTTCATACTTGTTCATTTATTAGAAATATAAATCGAAAATAGTACTGTGATAAATATATTTCTTTATTCCTGTAATTTGACATACATATTTTAGATGGGACAATTAGTTAAATTGGCAATTTCATTGATTTGGTTGTTTCTTGTCACTCATGTCGATTCCAGGAAAAATATTAATACCACGAGGTCTTACCTCAACGGAGATTATTATTACAATACATCTTAAATTCTACAAAAAAAATCTTTTCAACTTACACGTACTTTACATTTACTCTAATTTCATGAATGTTTAATGTTGACAGCAAATGTCACTTCTTGTATAAGACAAAACATCTATCAATTATTTACTGAATCCTTAAATCATATACTCTCCGTATACTTTACCCTCATCTCGTCTGACGTTTACGAGATTAGATTTGTATAAAGCAAATGTTTATTAATTTGCCAATCAGTGATTTCGAAGTAATATTGTGAAGTAAGCTGTCACCTG
>JAUMTS010261076.1:0-14609 GCA_032273385.1 Ophiopholis aculeata | reverse complement strand
GATGTCACAGGCTAATGTTGCCATTACACAGGGGCGTATAGAAATCAGGTTTCTCTCCTAGGTTTGAGGTATAAATTGACCCACATGTACGCCAGCTTGACTTGAACTTTGTAAAGGATTCCAGTCAGACATGTATAATATCATTGTTTTGAAAAGTAAGCAAATCTTTAGACTGACTTGTTTCCTTGAAATCAGTAAGATTTTGTATTAGTCAAATGTGTCCTGCTACAACAAAACCCGCTGTGAGTCGCCAGAACACTTATAGAAACACAGCTCAATACAATAAAGCTGTACAAGTTAAAAGAAAACAAAAGAATTTTCAACAGTAATATAAATTTTCCATGGACAAAGTTTGAGCAATTATGACATTAATTTAAAGCTTTTAATTTTCAGCATCAACAAATTAGAAGAAAAAAAATCCCTGTTTACAGCCGGCTTTGTGGGACTGTGGGAGTAGGTAAATATTTGATTTTGATGAATAAGGAGACAACAGATGAACCAATTATAGTACCCCGGTTCACATTTCAATGTAATAAATGTGTGTATGTTAAAAGATATGATCATTTTGATTTTCCAAATATATTGAGATTTTGTAAAGCTGTAAAATGTGCATTTTAAATGCAAGTACAGGCATGAAAACACATCACAATTGTTTGTCGAGTTTAAACAATTAAATTGATCCAAACAACAACTCCATAGAGCCCAAAGTTTTTCAAGGAACATTATTATTGTAATGTGCCCTACCAAAAATGATAACAAGTATGTTGTTTTCCGTTTAACTCTTTGTTTAACATTGGACAAGTTATGTTTTTGCGCGACTGTAGAAGGAATTCAACCCAGAAATCAACAATTTGCCAGATTCAGAACATGTCAGGCAAAGAATAATTAAGTATAAGTTTGAATAAACCTTGAATAATTACAAATAGCTTTGTTTTATTTCCTTAAGAATTGGAAGCTTTGACCTAAATAAGTAATTCTAATCTATTTTTGTCTTTGTACAGGTCGGTTAGGAGGCGACGCAGCGACAGTGCCGATTCTCAGGATCTTACCTCACCAACTCGGAGTCCATATAGAAGTAAGAGTGGCAGTCCAGTTTCATTTAAAAAGAAGAGAATCCCACGGAGTACTGTCACTGTACAAAACAAGGACGGTTCACAAACACCAATGCCTCAACGCTCACCATCACCAACCGGCTCGCACCGGTCAGAGCGTCTTAGTAAAGGACATATTTTTGATGATTCGGATGAAAGGGGATCATCGGTAGAACGTGGTGAGACTACACGTGGAAAATTAAAACCTAAATCGTATAGGAAAGATTACCTCAGCAGTTGCAATACAACACCAAGAGTAAGAGACTCTGACGATGAAAAGTCGGTCAAATCTATTCTTAGTGACAAATCCTCCAACAAAGGGAGGAAAGACAGAGAAATCAGTGTTGATAAAGGAGATAGAACTAAAGACAACAAACTTTTAATACGAGATAGATTATCCGCCGAAGATTCTCTAGTCTTCGAGGAATTACAGAAGATCAAGGAGAAAAAGAAACTTGCGAAAATTGATGTTCCTTTAAAAGGAAAGAAAGTCAGTGATCTTAGTGAAAGAACTAGTGATCTTAAACCGGGAATATCTGTCGGGTTTGTTGATCCCAGTAAATTACCGTTACCGTTACACTCAGGTGTTGTTGTGTCAACTGATGTGGAAATTCCACACAAGCGACGTCGCTTGGAATCGGAACAAATACCATCTGTACCATCTGTTGTGGTTGCTCCGGTGGAAAGTGAAATGCAGCGTAAATTGGAAGCCCGCAAACAACGGTTTAGTGATAATAATCCTGTTACTTTGCGTAAAAAAGGACCTAAATCTGTGATCAGTAAACCTATGGATCATTTAACTAAGAATGAGATTGATCATGATACAAGAACGGTTATTGATAGTCACGTTAGAAAACCTGATGCTTCTGGAAAATATGATAGAACGTTTGTTAAAGTCGGTGTTGCTTTGCACACTGATCACCCAGAGTTTTCACCACCGAGGAATTTTATCGAGGAATATACGTCGGCTGGTGCCAAAGCTGTGCGTCCTGAAAAAGATGACATGAACAAGATCGAGTTAGAAAAAATGATTGCTGACTTTTCAGACGCTGGCAATTTTGTGGAGAAATATCGTAAATCTCCTAGAGGGATTAAATCGCCACGCGATGACAAGCATCTCACACATTCCAGTTTGCATAAAGTGCGTATTGAACATTTGTTAGACCTGGACCCTCAACGTAACACCTCTGTTGTTGATAGGGGGAGTCCTAGTGATACTCCTTTATCAGATGAAGACACAGCACCCAGACTTTTAGATGAATTTTATGCCAAGCACAGAACTAGACGGTCTATTAGCTCTGGGGGTTCAGCTCTTAGTCCTCGCTCCACTGTTCAAGACATTTTTGAGAAACCGCAAATCGATAGCAGTTTGAGCTATCGTAAACAAATGGAGCAGGCCAGAAAATATTTTGAGCGAGAACGGGAGCAACAGGAAAAAGATCAGGATTCAAATAGCAGTCAGGAAAAACATGATACCTCAGATACTAGCGGTAGCAGTAGTAGCAGGCATTGTGCTGATAAAGAGAAAAAATCTGAACAGGATTATTCTGTCGATGGAATTGTATGGAAACTCATCCCCCTTGATCTCCCTGAATTTGTACCAAAGAAACGGCGAAAGTTGCCGGAATCACTCCCTCACCTTGGCGATAGCGAACCTAAGCGTAACAGGCACCGATCGTCCACCGAAAGAAAATCGGTGGAATCGGTGCCCATTTCTCCTCTGGAGAAAAAAGAGGAACTTAAAAGTGAAAATCCACCTGAAACTGGGGTGCTTAGTGATCAGGATAAAACTGAAAACACTATAGAAGTACCGTCAAAATCACTTACACTTGAAATCAATGTTGCAACTGAAGGAACAGAATCAAACCTACCACTTTTATCACCAAAGCCGCTCAACACCCCTATATCAGTAACTGTAAATGAAATGTCATCACCCACATCTTCAGCTCCTCATTTGAGTCCTGTAGTGACACCAATGAAAGCAACAGGACCTCTGTTGTCTGTAGCGGAACTGTTCCCCAAATCGGAGATTCTAGAATCTCCAACATCTGTCTTAGTGCAATCTTCTAATAGTCCCACAGTAGTGGAAAGTAACTTGAATGGACCAATATCGTCTGCGTTTCACTCAGCACTGCCTCCGTCTCTTGGTTTGCTGTCAAGAAGTCCCTTTGTGGTGGCTAATAACGGAGAGGAGGTCAGAATGGCTGAGAAACCCTCGCCTAATAAACTGTCAGTGCAAAAGAATTGCTTAGGACTAGATGATAAACTAGACCTTGGTATAATTGAGGACACTTTGCTTCCAACTCCTGAACCCGAGGATGACATGAAGGAAGGGGGTATATTAATGCAGAATCCTACTAACTATTCATCAGTGTTAGGTATTCCAAGTAAGGCAAAAGCTTTTACTTTTATACCATCAATCACCAGGGAAAAACTTGCTTTAGAATCTAATTTGAGAGGAGAGCAGCGTTCAAGTACTGGTACACCGCCGCTTACTCCAGTGACTCCAAATACCCCTGTTACACCCAGTGCACCTGTAGAGGCTGCATCAAAAGGGGAGGCGAAATCAAAAGTCAGACTCATTGGTAGGATTAAGAAGAAAGCAAAGAGTATTGAATCTTCCATTGCGGTCACTGAGGAGAGTATCAAACAGGAGGAGGAGGAAAATTCCAGGTTGAGAAAACGTATCAGTATATTTGATCAGGATGCAGAGCGACTTTCGCAGAGTGTGTCAAAGTTCACCCCTGGCAGCGGTCCAAACAAGGGCGAAGTGAACTCTGACACTGCTACTAATGCTACACAGAATGAGAGCTCTGGAGAGACAACAACATCCCGCTGGCGGGATAGTACCAAAAACCTGCCATTGGCTCTTGCTCCACGTCATTCCAGTTCTCCAGATATACTTGGTACTAGTATCAGCTCACTGACAGCAGCTTCAGTATCAGCTGCCAGCACTGTGTCATCTATGTTGAGTGGAACAAGTGTAAGCTTAATAAGAAGTGATGGCGGCTTAAGTACAACTACTCTAGTAAAAACTCCTTTGATGTCTACAAAAGACAATATGCCCAGTATTCTAAAAGTCAAACCGTTTTATCGGTCCAGTGACCCCCTTGGTCTGATGACTTCAGGTAAAGATAATCATCACTCTGGTGTTGTAACCTGCAAACCAGTAAGTGAGCCCCTACTGACTGTCGAAATTACAAAAACAGATGATCCTATCAAGCCAAAGTCAATCCTGAAGAGTCCAACTTTACCGATACCAATCATAAAACGTAATCCAGTCGTAGAGCCACAACCAATTATAAAACGTAATCCTGTTGTAGAGCCGCAAACACCAAATTCAGTTCCAACAGTGAAAACGGAACCAGAGGATGCAATTGAAACGGAAGGCATGAATCAGCAGAAATGTTTTCCAGGCGCAAAAGCTGAAAACAAGTCTGAATTAAGTAATGTCAACGTGGTACAACCGGGCAAGTCTGCGTTAACTAATGCATCACAGGAATCAGTTGGCGAAATGTCGATAAAAAAGGAAAGTGGCAGCAAGCTGAATTTAGATGTAGATTCTGCGTGTAAAATCAAACTGGAAATTGACGAGAACACCACCGCAGGGGCTGAAGGTAATTTGGAAATGGTTACTGTTAAAACAGAATTTGGTGGCAAGTCTGAACCAATCAAGCTGGAAAATGCAATTGAAACAGAAGGCACAACCACTAAATCTAAAGCTGTAGCATCAGTAAAACCAGCGACATCTTCCAAACCACTTACAGGTTCTAAGGTAACTGGTGCAGGAAAAGGTGGTAAGCAAACGTCTGGTTTGGTAGCAAAAGTAACAGGGCAAAGCAAAGCAGGTACTGGTGGTACTGGTATTAAATCATCTTTACCTTCTAAGCCAAAGACTGTCTCCTCAACGTCTGCAAAATCTACTCAAAGCAAACCAGTCGTGCCAACGACAAAGACCAGCAATACAACATTAAAACCTGCTATAAAACCAGTTGTTAGTGGGAAGACGGATGGAAATAAATCTACAGCTTCCAGTGCATCACATAAATCTGGCAACACTGTAAAACCCAGTACAGCTAAAACATCCATTAAGGCACCACCTGCGAAATCGCCAAATAAGAAGGCACCTAATAAAGTCACTACAACCACCACTACAACCACTACCTCCAGCACCAAAACAACTCCATCAAAAGAATCGGGACAAAAAGGTTCCAAAGATTCCACTTCTAAGCCATCTGTGATTAAAGATTCAACGTCAAAGTCGGGGATACTGAAAGAAAGTAGTGCAGCTAAAGCCGCTGTCAGTAAAGAGGCAACCCACAAAACGAACACTAAAGATAGCAAAAAAGACTTTGCCAAAGAATTGTTAAAAGCTAATGCAGCTACCGCCAAGGATGGAACTAAAGCTCCTAAAGAAGGACCTCAAAAGTCACAGTCCTCCAAATCCAGCAATGTTTCAAAAGATGGGTCTTCAAAAACGAGCAGCACTAAAGAAGGAACTTCAAAGACCACTAGTAAAGAATTCAAGAAACCTACGTCATCACATTCAAGTAAAGATGGGAGTAAAGCGAGTAAAGATTCTGATAAATCAAAGGCAAATGATAGTAAAGAAGGCGCACCAAAAGAAAGCAAAGACAGCTCTGCTAAGGACGGAAAAGAAGAAAAACCCAGCGAAAAGAAAAAGGCTGATAAAGTTGAAGCTAAACCAAAGCATGGCAAAGAAAGTACCAAATCAGAGACAAGCAAGCCTTCTTCAAAGTCTGGTGAAACAACAAAATCATCCAAAACTAAGTCTGACAAAAGTAAGCCAGTACAGCTACCTAAGCCAATTGAGCCTGTGAAAAATATGTATGATAGCATCAAAGAAATGAGAAAGGCTAGGTTGAGGGAGGAGGAGAGTTTGGATAAACAGTCACAAGATTCCGAAAGAAGTAGTTCCTTGAGCGGCGACAGGGCAAAGGAGAAAAAGAAAGAGTCAAAGAGTGCAGGAGATAAAGGAAAAGGAAAGGAGAAAGATAAAAGGAAAGACAAGCCAGACAAGAAAGAGAAAGAAAAGATAGAGAAAGGAAAGGATATTATGAAAGGAAAGATGAAACATAAAGAAAAGGAAAAAGAAAACTCAAAGAAAGTGAAAGAGCAGGAGCAAAGTAAATTAAAGGGTAAGGAAAAGGAGAAATCAAAGAAAAGTAAATTAATTTTGCGTGATTCCTCTGAGTCGGGTGATGAAAGCGATCTGTCGCTACCAACGTCAAAGCCTAAGCCAAGCAGTAATAAAAGTGGTCCAGCAAGAGGGGTAGCTGCTCTTATGTTTGAAATGGTGTCCGACTATGAACACAGCGATGACTCCGAATCTGAAATGAAACTTTTGGCTGCGGCAAGGAAAAAGAAGAAGAGTCGAGCAAAGCCTGAAAGTAGCAAAAGTCGAGGTATCTATGATTCAGATGATTCTGATTCTGATTCTGATGGTGATGAAAGCATGGGTCAACAACGTATACAGCAGCAGCCCTCTGTGGATATATACTCAACGGAAGATAGCAACGAGCTGTCTCAAGATCAGAGTGATACAGGTGGTGACAACAGGGTGGACTCATTTCCTGATGAAAGTGACTATGATGAGATGGAGAAACCCTCGAAAAGTTGTAGTAAGAAGAAATCAAAGTCAGGGACACAATCAAAATCCAAGAAGCTACCAGAACCTGAGCCAGAGATGGAGTCAGAACCTGAGCCTGAACCCGAACATGAACCTGAACCTATATCAGAGGCAGAACCAGAACCCGAGAGCGGCCCTCCAACTCCTATTCCAGAACCAGAGATCAGTCCTCCAACTCCTATTCCAGAACCAGAAGCAGAGGAGGAAGTAGAGCTGGAAGAACAAGAACCACCTGTTCAATCTCCACCCCCAAAAGCTAAGGACGATAAGAAAAAGAAGAAAAAGAAAGAGAAGGAAAAGAAAGAGAAGGACAGGAAAGAGAAAGAAAAGAAAGAGAAGGAAAAGAAAGAGAAGGAAAAGAAAGAGAAGGAAAAGAAAGAGGACAGGAAAGAGAAAGAGGACAGGAAAGAAAAAGAAAAGAAAGAAAAGGACAAGGAAAAGGATAAGAAAGAAAAGAAAGATAAGAAAGAAAAGAAGGATGTTGAGAGGTCAGAAAAGGAGAAGAAAAGTGATGAGAAGTTGATTAAAGAAAAAGCAAATCAACAGTCAAAGACTGATGAAGGGAAGGAGTCTGAGTCTGCTGAGAGTCCACCAGAGACCCCTGTTGAAGAGAAGAAGATGGGCAAGTACAGCTTGGCTGCTCGCCTCATGGCTCACAGGCAGAAACTTGAGGTGAAGGCCGAGGAAAAAGCAGAGAAAGAGAAGGAGATAGAGAAAGTTGGTAAGGCTAAGCAAAAAGAAGAAAGTAAAGAAAAGAAAGAGAAAAAGAGTCACAAAGTGGAGGGTGACAAAGAAGAGGCTAGAAAACTTTCAAAACTGAAGAAGAAAAGTGGATCAAGCAAAGAAAAGATTTCTGTTGAAGAAGTTTTTTCACCACCAGAAGCAAAAGACAGCAAATTTGAAGCTGCATCTCCTCACCAAGAAATCTCAGAGAAGAAAGAAGAGACAAGTTTGAAAGAAATGGAAAAGGATAGTTTGCAGGATGAGAACATGGACAAGACTGATGAGTCGGCTGAAGCACTTGAAACTGAGGAAACCTTGGAGATAAAATCTTTGATGGAAGAAACCAAAAAACAAGTCAATAAGCCTGTTTCTGTGTCTGAGACTACTCCAGAACCAATGCAGACGGACATTGAACCACCACGTAAAGAGAAAAAGAAGCACTCTAAATCTTCCAAGAAGAAATCAAAGAAAGAGAAATCTGAAAAATCTGGCAGCAAAGCAGTGGAGAATGAAGAGATGCTGCGCAAATATGCAAGCGAGCAAAGTGTTGATGATGCCATTGATGCTGTGGTGGCGCAAGCTGAAGCTGAGGCTGCATTTATTGAGAAAGAAGCAGAACAAGAAAGGAAGAATGATGCCTTGTTATTTGGCTCTGACATTATCATAGATAAAACTGAGAAATCTTGTGGGTTGTTAAGAAGTCCGGGTGCAAAGGTTAGGAATGCTGTTTCTCCAGCAAAAGTAGAGGGTGCAAAGGTTAGGAATGCTGTTTCTCCAGCAAAAGCAGAGGGTGCAAAGGTTAGGAATGTTTCTCCAGCAAGAGCAGAGGAACCGGCTAAGAAGAGTGAAAAGAAGGAAAAGTCAAAGAAGGGTAAGAAAAGGAAGAAACATCACAAGCACAGAGAGGAAGGAGAGAGGAGTGAGAAACAAAGGAAGGTAATACAGGAGGAGGAGGAGGAAGATGATGATGATGATTTACCAGTAATACCATCTATTGATGATGTGTCAAATGCAAGCCCCTGTGACGTTTTAGCAATGGTTCCAATCGAAGAACCAGCGGAAGAGAAGGTTGAATCCACCGACAGTGATTTCAAACCATTGGAAGAAGATAGCATGGACAAGGATTTTGAAATGACAAAAGAGGAAGATCTTGTACCTGTTTATCTTGATAAGGATCCGTTAAAACTGGAAAGTCTGATCAGTGCAAGTGCTGGCGAGAGAAAACAGCCCGAACTGGACAGTACATCAACAAATACACCGCAAGATAGTGACGATTTAGATCTGGATAAAATGCCCAGTGCCAAGAGGCCCAAAATGGATGAAACTTCAACAAGAGATTTTGTTGAAGAAACCAAACTGGCAACAAGTTTCCTTGAAGAACAGGCTAGTGAGATTGTTATAGAAACACCATTAATGCCTGCTGTGTTAGATAGTGACCTAGGCGAGGCTGAAAGAGAGACAGATCTTGCAGTGGAAACTCTAAAAACTACGGAAGAAGACGTCATGCAACCGCTGCTTATGATTGAAGCTGCTAAGCCAGAGGAAAGTAGTTTGATGCAACCAGACATAGAGCCTGTTGTAAAAGATCTTCAAGTTGCTGATAATGTGCAAGCTTCTGAAACCATATCTACTGTACAAGTCCCAGACACTGTGAAGGTTCCAGGGACTGTGCAAATTCCAGGGATAAATGTGGAGCTTAGTACTCTGGAGGAAGAAATGCTTCAGAGAGCTAAAGCTGCTGAAATTTGTTCAGACAAAGTAAATGTACTTCCTCAGAAGCCGAAAGAACCTAGTGTAGAGCCAGTTGATGCTGAAAAGGCACTCATTATACAGGAGTCAAATGTTCTGCCTGCTCCATTGCCAATTCCAGAAATCCCAAAGAAGCCAAAGGGACGCAGAAGTCGTAAAACCAAAGCCCAGAAGGAGAAAGAAAAGGCCGAGGCAGAGGCCAAGGCAAAGCTGGCGTCTGAGGAAGCCTTAGTGAAAGCAGACCAGGACAAAGTTAATACAATCAAAAGTCCATCTAATGTCAAGATGAAAATGACTGAACCAAAGGCGACACCCTTGAGTCCTCCGTCAAAAGCGACACCCTTGAGTCCTCTGTCAAAGGCGACTCCTTTGAGTCCTCTGTCAAAGGCGACTCCTATGAGTCCTCTGTATGACCAGCCCATGACAGAAGCAGATACTAATATTCAGCAATCTCAGAAAGAAGATGCTGCAAAATCAGACTCTGAAGTACCTGAAATCATTACGGAGAAAGAGGAAACTGAGGCTGCTGTAGCAAATATTTTGGTCGCAGAAGAACCAACTCAACTTGACATTTCACAGGATACCTGTACTATAGAAAGAGGTGTGGAAATTACAAAACCCTCAGTACCATCGAAAAGTGTTGAGATCACAAAGCCACTTATACCAGAACCAGTTGAAACCAAAGTGGTTTCAACAAAACCAACTTTGCCTCAAGAAGTACCAACAAGATCACCGCCAACAACACGCAAGCACAAGGCTCAGGTACTGGTTTCTCCTCATCAATCACCACCTCTGCCTCAGACCATACCTGTCGATCAACCTGCAGCACCAGTGACAAGCTCAACAGCTGTGCCAGTGACTTTGCATCAACAAATACCTCAGGTTCACATCAAACCAGTGGTGGAATTGAAAAAGCATGACCTCAAGTTACCAAAGCTTGACCTCAAACTACCAATAGACACCAAGAAAGAACACAAAGAACATAAAGAACACAAAGAACACAAGGAGCGTGCTACATACAGCCAAGGTAGAACTAAAGAAGGCAAGATCATTCTAACCAGGAATCGATCTGCCTCAATAACTGCTGCAGAACCAACAAAAGATTTCAGCGTCTTTGACTTTGATGAGGATGACTTTGATGACAGCAAAGCTGAGACACCAAAGAAAGGAAAAGGTACTGAACGCAGCCTTAGTAATCCTGAAGGCCAAACTAAAGTGACACCCCCTGGTCGTGACACTCCGACTAAGGCAACTGTAACAGGTCGTGATAACCAAACTAAATCAACGCCACCTGGTCGTGAAACTCGCGACAACCAAACTAAAACAACAGCTGCCAGTCGTGACAGCCAACCTAAAGCACCACCCACTGGCCGTGAAACTCGTGACAGTCAAAGTAAAGCAACAGCTCTTGGTCTTGATAGTTGTGAGACCCAAGGAAAAGTTGCGGCACCAAGTCGTGGAAGTCGGGCTGATAGTGAAGCTAACACACGTTCTGCTAGTTTGACAGCAACACAACAGTTGGAACAGATCAAAGCAAATCAAGCTAACAATCAACAAGGGACTGCTGTTTCCCCAAGGCACATGAGAACAAGATCATCAGTGGCAGGAGCGGCAGCAGCAACTTCGCCAACACCTACCATTCGAACACGCTCGCAGTCACCAGCACCTGCTACTCGAACCCGCTCGCAGTCACCAACACCCAACATACGAACACGATCGCAGTCAGCAAAAAAAGAGGATATCTACGATTTTCAGCCAAGTCCTAGTCCATCAGAAAGTAGTAGATCACCAGGAAGATCACAACCTGCAAGGCGTGGTAGAGGTCGAGGGCGTGGCAGAGCGGGCAGCAGAGGTCGAAGTGCTGGAAGAGGACGCGGTGCAGCTGCAGTAAAAGACGAAGCTGCAGAACCTGTACCAGGAACTGTTGAAACCCCACAAGTTGATTCTCCTGCGAGTCCGCCTATACCAGTTTCACAACCGGCAAGCGAAGTAAAACCTACTGTCGTCAAATCAGAACAGCCTGCACCTGCATCTTCAACAGCCATTTCAACTGCACCGATAGTTGCACCAAGCTCAACTACCATTCCAACTCAAGTTATAACCACCGTGACGCCAAGTTCAGTCAAAATTGTTCCAACAACAGTCTCCATGGCAATCAGTAAGGTGGAATTCAAGGCTGCTATTCCTGTTACAGCTATTAGTAGCAAGACATTAAATCCTAGCCATGTGTCTGGTATGCTAGCATCATCTAAGTTTCAAAGTCATACCACCATGACCACAGTTACAACAGCTACAACTCCTACTACAAAGGTACAAGTCACCAGTACTGTTTCACAATTTGGCTCAACACCTAAATTACTAGCAGGCGCTGGAGTACCACCGCAATTCAGTGCTGGAATACCACCACAGGTGCCGCCATCCGTTTCTCAGCCAATCATCCAATCTCCAAGTCATGTGGTTCCAACCACAACTCATCCCAAGATGACATCAGCGACAGCAACAAGTCAGATAATGACAGTGACTTGTACCTCACAACCAATATCTTCAACACCTACTTTGACAGTGGCATCGGCACCGCAACGCTTTCCTGTCAACGTACAACAGCAACAAAGTGTTTCTGTCAGCATGCCAGCTGTTGTCAAGGCACTTGGTACACCATCTGTTGCTCAGAGAATGCCACATCCACAGGCAATCCAAGGTCAAGTAACAATTGGTGCAATGGTAGCTGCTCAGGCCGCAGCAGCAGCACAGGCAGCTGCAGCCCAAGCAGCGGCAGCACAAGTAACTCAAGTCATCCCAGCTCCGAAAACAACTCCTGGGCCTGGGCGTCCACCAAAGCGTGGACGAAGGCGCAGAGAAAGTACAGAGCAAGAGAAATGGTTGGCGCATACACAAGCGATGGCATTGCAAGCTAAACAATCACAAGCAATAAGGCCTGGGCAAATTCCGCCGCAGTTACAGCAATTACAGCAGCAACACTTACATCAGCAGCAACAGCAGGTGCAAAAGATACAGCAGCAGCAGCAGCAGCAACAGCAACAACAACTTACTCCTCAGCAGATACAACACCACCAAGTTTTGGAAGACCGGCAACGAAAACTTCAAGCTTTGCAAGAAGCACACCGGCAACATCAGCAACAACAACAGCAACAACAAAGACATCAAAAACAACAGCAGCAGCAAGTCCAATTACAGCAGCAATTCCAGCAGAATATTCATCAGCATCCACCTACCACTATTGCACCTCAGATGCGGCAGTTGATAAGTCAGGAAACTGCAGCGGCAGCGGCGGCAGCAAAAGCAGGTGCTCAACCTGGTCAGTTGCTTCACCCTGGACATGTACGTGCTGTCCCCCAACGTCAAGACACTAAGGTTAAAATGGAGCACACTCCTGAAGTACAGATGTTACGATCAACCAATGTTGGTGGGCCTCACCCACAACATGTGTCAACAATTGTCTCTTCTCCTGGTATGATGCCGGGATCTGCTATTGCTCATGGTCATGGTCAACAAATTGCAACTTCACATGTTGGTCAACTCAAACCAGGCCAGCACACTTCAGGTATTCTTGTGATAGCATCGAGTGCAGGCCCAACCAAACCATTGACTACAATGGCTGGTAACGCTCCTGCGACTATGACGACGGCATCACAACCACCATCCTCAACAACAGTAATTACAGACAACACTAAAAACTTTGGCAAATACAAGCCCTTCAATGTTCCCACATCAGTCGCTGCTGCCACTTACCCGGACAATGCTAGTGTGTTGAGAGCTAGGTTAACGGGAAATAATGATAAAACTTTGTTACCTCCAAAGAAAGAAAAACTGGAACAATTAGCTAATGTGGTACAGCCGGCTCATCAGCTTGGAGATGCCAAATCTGTGGCGCCACCACGCAGTCAAATAAGTCCTATGGGTTTGCAAGATTCACAGAAAGTAGCTCATGTTGAATTACAACGTCTTCAAGCAGTCACCCCTGGAGCTCGAACACCAGGACCGCCTGGTATTAAACCAGAAGAAGCAACGGAAAAGAAGAGAACTCAATCAGATCCTGGAAATATGCGACCTGGTGAGCAATGGCCACACATGGAACATATGCCACCGGGTCCCGCATTCCGTACTCCTGCTGGTAAAGTTATCTACATGAATCCTCAAGGGGTCCAAGGGATGAGACCGACTACTCCATCTAGTCAGGCTCAAATGGTACTCTCAACAGACATGGTCTATCCTCCTGGCATGCACCCTCAGTACTATATGGATCCAAAACAAGCTGAGAAGATATCCTCAGGCAACCAGTCAACACCAATAGCTGGTATGATATCTCCAGAATCTATGAAATCCAGTGGACAAGCTGGGCAGGTTTACTTCCAACCAGGACTTGGCATTCCTGGACGTTATGGTGTGATGTTTCCTGGTTTGGACGGTCAACAGGTACCTCTGCCAGCCCAAGGAGGGAGGATAGCATCCCCCAATCTTCCCCCACCTGGTGCATCATCACCTGCCGTATCGCCAAGGGTCAAATCACCAGCGGTGATACAGCATCCACATCCGTCAGTAACACCAGAGAAGATTGATATCTCAAAAGGAGATCAACATCAAATGCTGCAACCTGGAATCACATCTGGCATTCCACCGCAGAGGGCACCTGGGATTACATCTGGAATACCGCCTCAAATGCACAGTAGGATGCCTCAGCAAGTCATACGTAAACCAGGCGGTTATGCCGTTGAACCACGGGTCCATCCAGGTTCTAAACGGGAGGAACAGCACAGTCCGAGAGGGGAAGGTGCAGACAAGCAGGCTCACATGATGATGGCTCAAGATCCCATGCATCGGAGAACACCAGTTATAGCAGATATGTATCCACAGCGACATCTAGAAGTGCCTCTTATGCCTGGCCACTCAGACCAAGACCCAGCAGCACCTAGAGCACCAAGCCGTGAGTTCCAGCCAGCTGGGGTACCGAGGGAGCCACATGGAACATGGCCAGCTCAAGGGACACCTTCAGCTGGGATCTCTCCTCACACACCTGTTGGAGTACATCATCCTAACCAGCCTCTCTCACCTATGCCATCTAAACCGCCAGTTTCATTGGTTGGACTACTTGAGGTAAGTTCTCAAAGCATATTGTATAATGCCAATAAGATCGGCAGCAAAATGGAAGATTTGCAACCTGGCGAAATCAAATTGGATTTGCATTTAGAACTTTGTTTTTGTTAATTTTATAAACAATCCTCTAAATTCCTAATGATTAATTGATAGGATATAAACAGGTTAGCTGTCAAACTAGTTAGAACTCACTTTTCCGAAGGCTAACTCGATTCCAACTAGGCTTGTAAACGTAACACGGTTGTCCCGTAACACGAACGCAAGGCTCGTGTAACGTAAGGAAT
>JAUMTS010259965.1:0-14610 GCA_032273385.1 Ophiopholis aculeata | reverse complement strand
TGTTATATAGTGTACTCACTGTTTTATTAGTCTTTTGATTTATTTTGCAAAATGTATCGATATCTTCCAAATTTGACTGACATAGCTTCTCTTTTTTAAGCGTCTTATGTCGTTCAATTTACGCCCAACCAGCATCAATTTCAATGTTTATGGTATTTCTAATGTCTAATTTTGATCTATTTTACCGTTTATATCCGAGACCAAATTGAAATTAGAATGCAAAGAAAGTTGCATTTGTCCTTCTATTTTAAAACAACCGTTATTTACGTTGTGGTCATTTTCGAACAAAGCTTATGTTTCTCTCAACTCCCCTCTTGATTCACAACGTAGCTAAATTGCAACATATGTTTGTACAGTAAAATATATTTGAGGCATAGTCAATACCTTTCGTGACAAATATTCAACCAGCATGTCAACTGCTCTAGAAACTATTTAGATTTCTATATCTGATTTGGGATTGTAAAGTTCAGAAGATAACAGACGATTAAGCCAAGTTAATGTGGTGAGGAAAACATTAGTGCACAAAGTAAACTACGAGAGCTGTTGGTGTCCTTTGTACTAATTGTTATCTTACAATTCTATCTTTTCTATTTAATGGAAACATATAAGTTATCAAAATATCAAGGTAGCATTTAATTCCGTTGTTCAGCATTTACAAACTTGTTTTGTTGAGAAATAAATGCATTAAGTGTTTTACAGATTGTTGTTGCTGATCATCGTGGTGTGTTTACTTAGCACTCGTTTGACAGGCAATAATATTTTCATAAGCACCAAATTCAAGAATGAGCTGTTAGATTAAATGAATCAGATGCATTAGGCTACAGGGGATATATGAATGATAGATATTGTGGTGTGACTTTAACTTTCCTACACAAACTTCATCTTGACATGCAAATTGATATAGCTGAGTATGTGCCATTTAAACACAATACAATTAATAAAAGCTGTTTAAAATGTCAAAGCCGCATCATCATTTTCTGGTTTTATAAAAACAATATTTCATAACAACAAGTGATGGATTATTTTAGAAAATGAGAACCATTTAAACTTTGGTCATATGCTTCAAAGCACTTGTCGAATACCAACGGACATTGGAGTTTTGTGAACAGAAAGAGGGAATGAATAGGTACACATAGGCCAACAAAGGCAAGACGCTTCAGATCTGACACCTTATAAAAAATGTGTGTCTTTAGAACCAATACATATAGTATCGTCCATTTGACCTTTCAAAGGCAATCGCAAGGCATTTCGCACACTTTGTTACCACATCAATTGAATAAGACTTTTCAAGGTATGGCTGACACTGCACAATTGACTGTATATGCTTTTTATTCGGAGGTTTTACCCAATCCAAAATACGCCCATCTATATTGATATACCCAAGCAGAACTACGCCTTCCTATTCTGTCCATTACAATTCAAAGAGGCTTATATAAGAGTTTGAATAAAAGTAAAACGATAAAGATTGTATATTTATATTCGACCGCAGCATCCGAATAGGAATCACGGCTGTAGGCGGCTAATTTCTTGAACATGACTTTAAAAATCAGTAACTGTGCTAAGTGCATGTATAATGAAGGCGTGTCATATGATATAAATTACTGTTATTGCTGCTGACATTTTAAGAGCATTACATTAAATCACTTTTTACCTTAAAGGTCTGATTGAACAAATCATTACTTCCACACGATACAACCCAGGTAAATTGGTGAATCCACTGCACATCCATACAAAAATGTGTCGGCACAACATATAACTCGTTAATCTAAATAATATATAATAATTGCTGTGTGATGTGGTGCGAGGGACAAATTATTTCACATAAGAAAGGGTGTACCCTGCCGTTTTATGAAATAACGGCTATCAAATGTGTTCACCTGGTTTCTCGTCATTAATACTCAAAAGCTTACAAACACATTGAGAGAGATGGACACGAATTGAAACGTCGTATTTCAATTGACCTGAATAATTGAGACAAAGGCTAAGGCTAATGAGCTATTTTTATTATCATCACGTTTGCATGTAATATATAACAGTTAGTAACATTTGAAAGGAGAACAATTCTCAATGTGGGAATATACTATTTGTGGGTGTCTGGGTTTCAGACAAAATAATGAAGAAGTATAAATGTGTTTAGGATAGCTTCTATTTACATCTTCAGGGAAAACTTCTGCTACCATCATTTGTTTTGGTATAATTCGTTAATCTCAAAGGTACGTGCCGTTTATTGCGCTTCTGGATTGATAAAATAAATGGTCGAACTAAATGAAACTACTGATCGCAAAACATTTAACATTAGCGTAATTGAAGTTGACCGCTTGTTAAAATATTCGACAAATTCCATAGTTCAAGTTGGTTAAGTTTCTGATGTACAGATACAGTAAATGTGTACTTACTACAATATATTTCAACTCCTATCAGGAACCTTTTTCCTCGAAAATGAAGTGATGAGTTACAGTCTTGCAACCTTTGATCACTTTGATAACGTCACCAACTCTAAACGGTTACCGGTTTGTGATGGCCTGGCCGTATATTCTGTCCAATTTGTATGCCCCCTCGACCTTGTTCATTGTGTAATTGGCTCTGCTCCTGATCCAAGTGGCTTTTTTCGGCCATCTTGTGGCTCTGTTTGCTTCCTGGTCAATAATTTTTGACTGATCCCAGTCAATGAGATGATTTGTTGTCGCGACATGCTCGATTATAAAAGTTGAAACGTAAAGGTGTCTCGTGGATGCCGTTCGTCGTCTGAAGAGGAACTTACTTGTCTTTAGGATGAACTAACATCCTCCGGAGAATACAGTCTGGTTTCATGGCTGTAGAAAAGCCATGTTTCTTGTAAATACGCGACAACCCCTGCGATTTTTTACAAACGGCAAGACCTTTTAACATATAACAGGTAGAAAACAAAAACGTTAGGCACAAATTGTACTGTAGCATAATGTACATGCTCACCCTAATATATATTTGTTTAACTTTTTTGCCAACATTTTCGATGTATTCCTTTCTTCGGTTGATGAGTCCTGAGTTCTTCAATTTAAGCCATGGGGATGGAAAGACCGACAAACTGTGGCTGCTTTCAAATGCGTTTATATTTTTAATATTTGAGCTGTTTTTCCTTTTTTTAAAGGGATACATTTTCGTATGTTTATTAGTTAAAACAAACTTGGCGAATCCTACATGTGATAAACATGTGTCTTAACGTAATATAGGACAGCTCATATATATGTAACATAGTCGTAGGGTGTTATAACATGACAGTCTTTTAAATGCAGTTGCGGAAAACATTAAAGGCATAAGTTTACTTACATCCTCTTGAATAGAAATCATTCCCCCGCCAATATTCACAAAGTGACGCGAATAAATAAAAGTTATTTGAACTAGCGCCGTAATTTTGCAGCATTATAATAGCACTGTTCCTTGATATCTCTCACATTTCTTGGGACAATATGTCGCGCGTTATAAACCTCGAAATATATGTATTTCTGTAAAGAACTATTGTTACGAATTAAGAATTTATAATATCAAAACAAGTTTTATTTTGGTATCTATATGCAATACAGAACTATCACCAATAATATGATTGATTGTATCTCTAGGGAAGCATCAGTATTCTATGACCTACAAAGACACATCACTTGCTCATGCATAATAGCAAACGAATTCATAAAACTTAACATATCGTATTATCCGCTAAACACTAAGGCATGATACATCAATTGTTAAACTTGACAACTCAATATAATGCATCTTATGAAATACGAGACAACAGGGAACGATCGGTAAAATGTAAAAAACTTTAGAAAATATACCAATAAGAAAAATGTTATACTTTATGAAACATCTTGTTTTGTCTTATGATTTTGATTGAGATATCTAATTGTTTATGGGCTAAAAAGTTTTGTAAGGTTGGAAAGGGCTTAATAGGACATACACAAACGACTTTTAAATGGTGGTATACTTTTATAAAATCTTTGAAGAACTTGTGTTAAGTTTAATGTCAAGAATGGACTTGGTTTAATGTTATGTTCGCGTGTAAATAAAGAGCTAGAAGCAAATCGGTGTAGGGGGGGGGCAGCATCTCCCAAGCTGAATTCCATCCAGTCTCCCAAAATAAAATAAAATGTACGGGGGTCTATTGAGAAGATTGAATAGCCATAAGATATTTTGAAGACCCGTGTCGCTCAGGGTTAGCAGTTTTAACAGTCATTATTTGTATTACGCGATCACACTCTAGATGTAAGTGCCCTACATAGCAAGTGACATATAAGATAAAGGTAATAAGATAATGGTTTTAATAAAACGCGCTAATGCATCAAAGAACAAAATGGCTAAGCGCCGAAAATTCAACCTTTCATTCAAAGCTCTATGGTAATGCAATATGTTATTAAATTGTAACTCACATTAAGGTTTCAACGTTAGAGTGTTATCAGCAGAATATAATATAAGCGCGTCTTTCCAGACGGTGAATTAGTTGTTTATTATAAAAACTGAGATAATAACGAACAATTTGACAATTCATTCATTAAAAATATCTACAAATCACCGTCAACAACACTAGTGCTAGTATATATACATATAATCGTTTTGAATAGCTAGTTAAAAGCTTTGATCACTTCTGATAGTTTGAAATTGGTTAAAGAGTTGTTTCCTTTCAGCAAGAGGTGAACTTCGCTCCAAATAAAGGTTAGTTATAAGCTGCTCATTAAAGATTAACAAGTTGTTATACTCATTGAATTTCATGAGTGTCAATTTATTTTGATGCCATCTACTGATACACTTATGTGTATTTGGACTGATTTATAGTCAAACATTTTAAACAATATTCTAAAGTGACGAATCTCATTACGGTTTTAGTGTATGTCAATCACCCTTATAAGTGTGATCATTAATGATGCATGATGTAATTATTCAAATGGATGTCGGCTGACGTAGACATATACAAAATATCAAAATAATGCAGCATACTTTAACCCTTGTTCTAAGAAGTGCCTTACATCCATTTTATTTTCTCCTTGTAAAAAAAGAAATCAAAACAAATGTTCGAACAAATCCCGGTACTATTGAATGTGTCCGTTATGCTCTTTTTGCAAAACAAATAAAACCCGATAACACATAGTTTGGTTTACAGATACAATTGTGTCATTTAAAATGTGCCGTTTTTTATGTAATAAAAACATAAATAATTTGCCTAAAATTATGCGCAAACAATTGTTGGCAAAAGTCAGTATATTTCCTATATTTTCTAAAAACATTGACATATCTAGTGTGAAAGGTGAGAGTGATTTTTATGGAAATCAGAGATCCACGGCTATACCTAGATTAAATATAAAAGTTCAAGTTGAGAGTTAGTGACAATATATGAAACAATGCCATTATCAAACAATAGTGGAGTATTACATTCTACTTCTGAAATGACAATTGTCACGAAAGTCATATTTTGAGGTCATTTCGTTACAGAGATGTACAAGATGTTTTTTTAAGTATATTCAAACTGATGCAGTTGCTGTGTTATATTTAATGGGACACTTTAATGCAGTTCAATCAACTAATATTGTTGTAAAACCACAGCATTCAATGTAAAGTTCAATCGTATGCTTACTAATCATTAACCCGCATAATACGAAGACGTGTACTGAAATAGACATCATCTTTTTCTAAATTTCAGGAGCAACGTGAAACTGAGTTCAACTATGTCTGTTTTACCGTGTCAAGTTTCCTTAATGTTTCGTGCCTCTATGCTTATTAGACACATATCAAATCTGTTTAATGATATTGAAAAGTAGAATTCCCTGGGGTAGACTATTAAAAGCACGTCACCTGTATAGTGTGAACAGAACAGTGTTTTTCATTGCTTAAAGAGTATAAAAGTCAAGATTAGCCATTTGTATAAGCGTTAATGCACAAGGATCTGCCACATTTAGTGATTCATCAAATTGTAGATAATCTCTGTCGGAATCAGCCTTAATTATTTCTGGAGTGCTTAGACGTCCAACTACAGTTTGCATTAGATATATACCAGAAAATCGGCTATAATATTACAATGACCCTTTTAAATGGTCTTACATTTGGTAAAAAGGTTGTAAGAAAGAATATGTTATGTTCTGCACCAACTAACATTTAAAAAAAAGACAATAGAGAGTGTATAGATTAATATTGGAAGTAACTTTTCCATCACATTTTGCTCAACAAATGTTCATTTATCCAATGCTCACTCGTGCAGGAATTGACGTTTATATCAGGATATACACCAACGAGCGGAAATATCAGAAGCCAATATTATAAATAAACAATGAATCAACATCAATAATTGATTGAGGAAGAAGGGTTGGAGAGGTAAATATGGGTAGCAAAGTCGTCAACTTCAAGCTTTTCCAGACAAATTAGGATAATACTCATACGGATCGTATATATATGCAGAAATATAGTACATTTTAAAGAAAAAACATCTGCCAGTTATGTCTTGGTGAGTGCTTGGGGTGGCAAAGTTAATATGTTAGTACTTAATATCAATAACAGATCAATCCTTTTGCATCTTAGTAAACCACATTATTAAATAAGATGATTTACTCTTGCTCTAATAGTACATGTAAGATGCCAGCATTGCATGTATGATGTTTACATCATTGATCAATATTTGGGAAAAAAACTAAACATTTAGGGGAAAGCTAAGTGTATAAAAACGGAAAGAATTACTTTTGCAACTTCACAACATAGTGTACTTTTGGGCAGTGATTCCCAGCGTTAATACGATGGTGCAATCGGTAAATGTAATGCCTTCATATAAGGGTGTTTTGTAATATGTTGACAATCAAAACAAACTTATCAAGACGTGGAATAAACTGTTAAGAGGAGTAAGTAATGTATTATGCTCAGCTTATATACATAGATCATATCAACTACCTAGTTTACTAATAATGCGAAAAGTGCGAATATCTGTTTAAATAAAAATGTGCCTCCGGCTAGCTTTTCCAATTGGCATTCTCTACCATTTGCAAAGAGTCAATATATCTCCGTCCCACCAGTGATAAAGACAATCTTGTAAGATGAGTAGGGCCTATTCTATGAAATGCGCTTTTTTCATTTTTGTAAATGAAATATACAGTTTGTTTTCAAGGTTATTTCTTTAGATATTCACAATATTACCATCGTTCTCCTAAGCAATGTATGTAACATGATACCCATATATGCCAAAATAGTTACAAAGTTAGCGCGACCTCGCAATCTTGGAAATATTCACAATAATATTCATCATGCCAAAACCAAAGTTATAAACGTACGTGTGACAGTTTTTATTATTATTTTCGATAGCCATCTTCCGTGAATGCAACGAATAAACACAAATTTGGTGAACAAATTTGCGTTTAAATATTTTCTACTCAAATATATTTGTGAAACTTAAATCCTTAGCCATTGGCGAAAACGCTCGAAAATACTGTTTCTTTGTAACCTAAATGTTGTGAATTCATCTAAACAAAAAGGTAATCTTTCTTGATTTCAATACCTAACAGACATTTTTTATAATGGTTCATTCTAAAGTAACGAACGTACCACTTTTTTAGGACACTTATGTTACAAAATACTCAACTCGTGCAAGCCCCATTAAACAGATTCGTTAATTGAGTAGCGAACCTCTATTATACATGTGGTCTAAATACACGATGCTCTTTCTTTTTTAATGCTGGCCTATCATAAATAATATCAAACGGAACTTTTATTTGTTAATGCTTCTAAAAGTCAAATAAAAACTATGTCTACCATGTTCCTGTCTCTAATTCTTATTTTCTATAAAAAGATATTTTCATAACACTGTAATTTTACATGTTCTTGAAATCGTATTTGTTATCTTTTTCTATAAGCAGATTTATTTGTAAATTTAGTTAACAGTACTTTCAAGAAATATACACTAGTAAAGATGACTTTTTTAAAAGAATTTTTAACATTGTAATAACCGTCATAATTATTATCATTCGGTAAAGTAAGTTTGAGAAATTGGTTTTATTTACCATGCTCTTTGTATAAAACAATTGTACAACTGATCAAGGTCACAAGTAACACAAAGTTTTAGTTAATGTTGTCATCAAGAAAACTTCTGATGCTTCCCATTATAGTGCAAATTCAGAAGGCACAGATAATCTATTATTCATTTAAACATCAATAATAATGTCATTTTGACAAAATAATAATGTCATTTTGCATAAATGATTTTGGCGTGCTTGTTCGTTTATTTGCACATACTCATTTGTTTGGGATATAACAGGTAGCGAACCTTCATAATAAATTTGGTACATCGTGGTGTCCGGTACCAGGGTCTATAGACTTAAGCTTCTGCTCCAATTTACATTTACCTGGTCTTGAGCCAATGGCCGCTTGTTACCTTTATTAATTGATAACTACGTGGTTTAATAAATGTATCCTGATGTGTTACCATATGTTACGAAGTTTATATTACCTGCTCAGATTAAATATTTATTATAATGCTTCATAAGGTCAAGTAAGAATATCATTTTTCATGTTTCTATTTGCAAAGAATGATAAATGCAATAAAATACAATCAGTAAGAAGATTACACTAGCATTTCAAGCGTTTAGGAAAACGTATGAAATTGATATCCTGCTAAGATGCAGACCTTGTTACAATAACAGTAAAACGATGTTATTGCAAACAATAAATAGTAACAAGGACTTTCAATGTCATACATATTAGTTTTTTCTGTAGCTTAACTGATCAGGCAGGTTGTCTGATGAAAGCAATAATAATTTCCTCCCTAGCCGTTGAGAGCACATGTGGTCAAGCAGAACAATGCATGAACCGAAGGTTGTGAGTTGGAGTCCAGCTAACAGCTATAGCCATCTTTAGCTTAGCTGTATGTCTATTTGCACTAATTTAGAAAAAAAACTTGTTAATATAGGAACAAAAAATAGATGCAGAATCATTTCTGACAACTGGAATATGTTATATAACTGTGCCTGCTATTATTAAAGTGTTATAATTTGCAAGAACATTGCAATTCAATTCTTCCTGCCCTATTATTATTATAACATTATTTATACAATAACTGCTAGCAAGTTTCATTTACGTAACATGTTCCCCCTAAAACAAGAGAAATATTTCTCTACTTTTAGACCTCAATACCCTGAGGGAATCGTATTTTCAATGATCACCTGGCATATGCACTACTTCATCAGAATAACATTCAACCGATTGAAGTAAACAGGAAATTGCACAAGAACAACAACCTTGCAAGCATTTAAAGTGACATTGGCCATTCAAAAATAAAGAATTTTGCGGTGTTGCACTCTTTTGTCCCAAATAGTAAATAGTCCACGTTGTTACAATGGCTGTACGTTTGGACATGTTTATCTGTCTATCATACCATTGTTAGAAAGGAAATCAATAGTAAATCTTGTTCAAATTGATTTTGGGACAAGATTATCAAATAATGTTGTGAGCTATAAATCTATTATTTGTTTCAATAACCAATCTTAAGCATCAGTCAGACAATATCTGACCACATAATATCATTTGATATTACGATAGGTTGAATTTTTAATTTGTTACGGTTAATTTGCAGAGTTATTTAGAAAACATGTCAAGAAAACATATTGACACAACGTTGTTTCTCAACATGGAATAAACGTTGACCTTCGCCTAAACCTGATTTCAGTTAAAGCCTTTCTCATCATCGTACGTATTAAAACGCGATTTAAAATTTAGCGAAAATAACACTTTACCAAAGTGTTACATAATGGATGATCTAGATCATTACCATAACACAATCAAATATTTAGGAAAACCTTTTCCACGTAATGCACTTAACCTTAATGTGTATGTACAATTGCACCCTAGCAGTCGAGTAATTCATGCATTTCACATTTTGCGCGCTGAGAATTCACAGTGTAAACTAGATAGTTGCAAAGGGGACAACCCTTTCCATCTACCTACCGACACGGTCCACTTGTATTCTATCTAACTATAGAGAAATAAATCTATAATACTAACAAAAATGAGTTCTGCCTGTCTCTCTGTCCGGCTATGGGTTTAAAAACGCTTTGAGGTACGGAGCTAAAATTTGATATGGGGGAAGGTGACCACCATCCAAGGACCAATTTTAGGTTTTCAAAGTGACCTCTTTAATCAAAGGTCACCTAGAGGTCAAATGGCTTAGGAATACCCTATGAAAGCCAAATTCGGTCAAAAGAACCTCTGACCCAAACAAAATACATTGCTAAGGTCAAAGGTCAGGAAGAGGTCATTCGGGGTCAACTATAGGCCAATTTGCTTAGGAACACTATAAGACAACAACACTCAGTCAGAAGAACCTCTGACCGAAACAAAATACGTTGCTGAGGTCAAATGGCAGGTAGGGGTCACACAGGGTCAAATTACTTAGGAACACTCTATGACTCTCAAATTTAGTCAAACAAATCATTGACCTCATTGAAATACACTGATAGGGTCAAAGGTCACCCAAGGGTCACCAAAGGTCAGATAGGGGTAAATATCCTAGGAACACTTAATGACTACCAAATGTGGTCAGAAGAATCGTCGACCAGGTTGAAATACATAAATGGGGTCAAAGGTCATGCAGAGGTCACTTGGGGCACACATGGGTTAATTTGCTGTGGGGAAATAGAGGCTAAAGGTGCTACAGGTGCTCTAGTACACTAAAAGAAAACGTAGCAAATGAAATGCGTCTTCAATCATCAACATGAACTTGCATCTAATTACGTCTTCGGGGAAAGCTGCAGATGTACAACCATAATATGCGTTTGTATAATATGGTAATTTCAAAGGTATACTTTTGAAAGATCGAACTAAACTTAGCTTCAAATCGTAGAAATTATAACTTTAACGTAATCGTCACGGTTAATAAATTAACCAAACCAATCTTTATTTGTCTTGAAGGGGTATAGCATTAGTAATCTAATTGCAATTGTTTGGGAAAATAAATACGATATATGCCAATATTATAAGTACCATTATAAAGTAACATCTAATTGAGAAAACAAAATAGCGCAATGAACCAGACAAAAAGTAAAAAGTCTACCCTAAATGATCTTAACCTACGTTACATGGTTATTTACATTACACAGTCCTGTTAGAAACTTTCATTGTGCTTTTATTCTAAGACGGATGAAGGTGTTATTCCACTCGTATATGGTGTTAACAAAATAGCTGTATTTATACAAGTGTTTGGCTGCTCTGACTTAGTCATAATTTCTTGTGGTAATACAATGAACAAAAATAAAACATAAATGCCTAGATGTTGTTGTGGTTTGACGTTGAATATTTTCTAGAATTAGGACTGCTATATCATTTGCATGGATTTTATACATGATTGCTTGACGGGTAATCTGTGTATCACGTACTACCCAATACAATGAAATAAAATAAAAAGTGTAGGCAACGTGAGCAGCATTGTGGTCGTTTTCGCACCAAAATATATTATGTTTTCATCTCGATACTCCCTGTGGTTTTAAACCCAAATATATAGCAGCATATTTTTACAGCAGCATATTGATATTTGAGACCTGATGAATGTATACTTTATTGCCACTGCTATGACCGACTTGTCAACTGGTATAGCAATTAATATGCAGCAACCCAATTCATGCATAATTTGGTTTGCACTCAAGCCATACCAACTATGAATATAAATCAAGATGCAGTACTCATAATGTTTGAGATTCCTCAAGTATAAGTAATATACACCTATGTAGATGTCTATGTCCGATTTTAGCTTGTAAAATTAAGGAGATAAAAGCAGAGTAAGACATCTTGATGTTGAGAGGAATAAACTAGTATACAAATGCTCTTGGTTTTCAGAATTAGAATTTAAGGTCAATTTTTAACTGTTCTGTTCAACATCTATCTATTTTTTGTTGTTGATAATTGATTGCACTATGTGTTTTACAGTTATTTGTGCCTATCATGACATTAAGTAGTTTACCATCTTAATTTTGTGATTTACCACTCGTTTGACAGACGATAATGTTTCATACGCACTCAATTCGAGAATGAGCTTTAGATTAAATAAATAAGATGCATAATGTCAGCGGTGAGATATTTCTTGTTTACTGTCGGGATGACCCCGGGGGATGAGCCAGGATGCACCTGCTCACGAAGTGCGTAATCTCGGTATTCCAATGGGCAGTCACTTCAATCTTACAACTCATATTATCAATGTCTGTCGTTCTGCTTGCTTTGCCATTAATAAGAGTGCACGCCTGTGTTATTTCACTTTAAGATGTCAACAATAGCCTCATTTATGGTCTCCCAAAGAATATTAACGTGCAGCGTCAGCAATTATAGTACTGCAAGATTGAATTAGTTTACGCTAATAAGGACAGCAGAAAGCATAGGCACTGTGCGATTTGGTGAATTACAGTTGCTTTTCCTAAGTGATCGTATTGCATCTATAATCCTCCTTAATACTTATAAACCCCTAAACAATAAGGCATTAGTCTATATATCTGATCTTCTGACTATCTACAATTCCCGTCGTGCACTTCGCTCAGTTTCGCAGTTCCTTCTTCCTCCACCATCATATCGCGAGGTTCCAACCATTCTAGGGAATTTAGTTTGGCTGCTCAAGAAATGTGGAATAACATTCCTCTCGCAATTTCAAACGCTATTTAAAAATATTAACGTGTTTAAAATCACACAGATTAGTAGGTATGTTTTGAGTTTTGTAACTTTGTTACCTGTTGTGGGCAATTGTCTGTAATGTTGTCATATTTGTCTATATTGGTTTTTATCTTGTAAAGCACTCCTATTATTCGATCGATTTTGTTTTAAAATATGTGTCAAAATGCTTAGGATGATCCCCGCTTCATATGAAACATTAAACACATGTTTTTAAAACATGACCAATTTAAAGCCCACCAATATAATCAGTTTTATCAGTACTGCAGACGGCTTGAAACATTATTCATGTTTCAATACCGTTAATTTTGTCTTAAAGAAAAGGATGTCATAAGACGCCAGTTATTGCTGTTAAAACTCGTTCCACCTGTCAGCTCTGATTGCGCAAATCAATTCCATTTGAAACAGCCCAAATGAATAGGTGACCATTGCACGGTCATAAAAAGTGTCGGCAACATATTCAACGCTTTACTCTAAAAATATTCTATCAATGTGTTGTGCAATGGAAATAAGCATACATTATTCATAAATTAAGACATAGGCTACAAATTGGCATGCAATGTATATTAGTTAAAAACACTTCTAAGAATATCAACACTTCTTATGTCGGAAAATATTATGGATGTCTGGGTTTTGGACAAATGAAGAAACAATTAGATACTCAGGATACATCTCTGCTGCATTCTTACTTCCGTGATTTGAATTAATGCTACTCGGTAATGTAGTCACGTTCACTGCCTGGAAGTAATTTGTCCTAGAAAGCCACATGTTGCTGTCATTAATCTTTCTACTCGCTACATTTGCCAGGCTTGTAGACATTTATACTAACATTCAATTTTAATTAAGTTTAGATTAAAAGGTATTCCAAAAGCTGTATTTGAAATCCCTTTTTTTAATTCGCTACGAAAAATTAAGTTCAGTTTTACATCAAATTCGTTGTTTTATTCTATATATACATTTGCATAAATAAAAGTTTAACATTGATCATGTCCTTTATAATAATTATTTATATATGACTATATCTGACAATTATACGTATATCACTCAAATCATAGCTTCGTTAAATACATTATTCTTATAAATTAAAAATCAAAAACATCAACTTTTTCTAACAGAACATTTTACAAATAACTTACCACACTATGCCGGAGTGTTATAAAGTTGTAAGCAAATACAACGGAACCTCACAAAGATTGACAAGATATTCGAAGCGGTTAAAATAATTCAAGAAGGGTTTGTATCGATCATACCTATATAGTATCACATTAGCTTCACGGTTTTTAACAAAATTTCCCGGCTGTCCCTCATTGTTTTCTCCCGTTTTGTCACTGCACATTATTATCACCAGTACAGTTATAATTTGTTTTTAATTTTTCCAACACCGTATTGCGTGTATATATCCTTACCTTTTTCCCTGTCATTCTTTTCCTTTCCCGCGTTTGATAAAGGCCAACGGACCGACAATTTGTGCTCATAAGTTATAAATAACAACACGTGATACTGTTTTTACAGTTAAATACGATACCTTGTATCACGCAACATATGTCTTCTACATTGTGAGCTTCGTTATACTTTTTTCGAAGTATAGATTGAACAAAGATCAAAATGAAATTAGTTATGAATTAAAAATTAAAACAATCATTATACTAAATGTCAGCACATGTGAAAAATTTGTTAAGTTACCAAGATCAAGATATTACAAAACGTACCAGAAAATACCCTACTAATTTAGAATTTCCCTAGTCCCTAACGACAATGTCAGTGCCTGTTTGACAGGGATCCCGAATCCTCCCTCGATCGTTTCATTCCCAATAACAATGTAGAGCAGCAAAACCCGGGGTGCGTCTGGCCAGTCCGCACACCACGCCTTGTCGATCCAAATATATCACTCAGAAACGAAACACCAAGAGAAGAGTCAAAAGTACGAACACAGCGGCTCGGATTAAAATTTCACCCTGGTAGTAA
>JAUMTS010257744.1:0-14692 GCA_032273385.1 Ophiopholis aculeata | reverse complement strand
GTGACATTGATAGGACTTCGTTTATATTTTGGTTTGTTCCCTAAAGTTAGGACTCTTGTCGACCAAAACTAAGAAGTATATAAATTATAACACTCCATAAGTATATTTCTATTTGGGATATTAAGGTCCCTTGGAGGGACCATAAAGAAATAGTATTTATTTTTGTGCACAACATTGAAGTAGATATATTTGTTGTAGATGTAGATGGTTAAAATGGTTTGAAAAAACATAAGACTTATAATGTGTCTATATGCAATGTTGATTCAAACAAAACCATAAACCAAATATATGCTAACAAAAGAAGTTAAGAAGGGGACTATCATCACTTTTTAGCCACTGCAGCTGCCATGAAATGACAGCTGACTGTGCATATCATGGTTGCTGTATAATGTTGCATTCAGATTTCATTACTAGACATCTGCAGACGCTAATCTTTCACAACAACTTGCAAATCGAATACATTAGCGCACGCACCATGTTTAGCCATAGTTAAAGACTTGCATTGGCAGACATCTAGTGACAAAGTCTGAATGCGCCTTAATTGCTATGCGCTATCTCAAAAGCATAAAGATAATGCACACCCAATGCCAGAATATTCTATGGGGACAATTATAACTCCCTACCATGTGTATTGGCAAAGTGGTTTGAAAGACAAATATCCCCTTATGCTAACTCTTTCTATTGTATATATTTTTTTGTATAGCGTGTATAACATGATAAATAAAAATTAACTTATTTTGATGGTAAAATTCAACTCAACTTCACCAGTTTCGTTATTGTGATCACAAAGTGTAATTTTAACACGAGGCATAAATACTTGCAATTCAAATCGTAAGTATTTGCTAGAAGACTTGTCCCCTCTTGAATGGCATTTAGAGGTTTAGTTTGCTAGAGCAGAAAATAATAAAAATGGCAGCACAGGCTTTAGGATTATAAACGATGGTGTTAATTGAGGATGGACAAAACATCACATCACCAAAGAATGGGATCCCAAGGTTCAGCTTTGACAAGTCTCTAATGTGATGTATCAAAGATTTTTTTTATCACCAATTATGCTATCTTCTGCGGAGTTCATCAGCATAGCATCAGTAGCTGAGGATGCAACAAGTGTCTCTGGAAAGATCTGCAGCAGTTGGAGGTATGTTTAGTGAGGTAGACATTTTATCCACCCATGATAAATGTGTTTGCTTGTTTATAATTGGTCGTTCTATGTGGAAACATGCAAAGGGTCCTGATAGGACGAGCTCAGGCAAATGCCCAAGATAGACTTTTAAAAAGTCCATAGTATGCTGGCCAATTGACATTCAAGAGAACAATATATAATAAAGACTTATTATAGTGCAGTGACACAATCTAGCCATGTGACATGCTCTTTTAATTACAGCAGTTAAGTTGCCAGAATACTTGTACTTGTGGATATAAGATCGATCAAATACAGTAAGTGGTAGATCATTGTAAAGATTTGTTTTGCTTTGAATTAGGGAACAAACCAAAATATTGATAAAGTCCTATAAATTTGAAAAAAAGTTTTGTTAATAGGGAGGGGTTTCAAAAATGCTGATTATGTTGTGAAAAACCAAAAACAGAAAAGCTTCTGCAACCTTAAATATTTAATTGTTACATTTTAGGTAGGGGGTCAGCTGAGAAACAAAACTTGTTATTTTTATAAGACTTCATCAATATTTTGGTTGGGTCCTTTATTGACCATTATAAATCAGAACATGTTTTATTTTTCCACTATCGGCTGGTATTGCGAGATTAGGTCACATTTGAAACAATAAGTAAATTCACAAAGGCAATGAAAGCTGAATAATTTGCACATAATATATTTCAGTAACAATGGTGCATTATTTACATTAATTTCATTCAAGTTATCCACTATTATATATATATGACATTTTTAAAATTTAAATAAAAGGTTTTTTTTGTATATTAAGCAATTCTATGAAAGACAATGTATGTTCAAGTAAGCTATTAACTCACAATTATAACACATTTCTTGTTACAGGATACGTTTGGAGATGGTTTTGTAGGCAATGCACTTTGAACTTGCATGACTGTCCGCTGCTTTACAAACACTGCATGGAACGGAAAATCTGGTCTTCATTATCAAAGTGAGATAATATTATAAAGCAAGGGTAACTATAACAGTGGAACCTCTTTTTAACACAAAATTTGTGAGCTAAACATTTTAGTTGGTGTTATCAGGATTGTGTGTTATAAGGTACTTTTAACATGTAAAAATCAATGATAGGGACTTGAAAATCAATTTTGTGTCATAATGGTTTTTGTGTTCACAGAGTTTGTGTTAATGAGGTCCACTTTAGTTACACAAGGTATCATGTTTATAATATTGAAATCAAAGAATTTACGTAAGAGAATGCAGTATCTCTCAGATAAAAATGTAATACAACGGAATTGTTGACAAGTTGAAACTATACCACAGTTTTAAGAACGATTTCTCTAATATAAATTCTTTGATTGATTGCTCATTTAAATTTGTATAAATCCCAAATATGAAACGGATTATAGATTATCAGAAAATAGACTCATACGTGTAATTAGTATAAACTACATAAAAGGTGGATAAAACCTCATCATTGGTCGCCCTGGGCGGAAAGTAAGAGGCAGCATACTGGGCGCAGATTTTCCTTGTCAGATGTGAGTTGTTGGATCTCTGATGGGTCTAGGCAGATATCATTCTTGATGGTGTCAGGGTACCAAAGGTGCCTTCTTCCTCTATTTGCTTTCCCACTCGAAGGGGTCCAAAAGATCAATTTGAAGATGGGCTGGTTGGTTGTTCTCATGCAGTGTCCAGTGAAGCATAATCTGTGCTGTCTGATGGTTGTAGTGACAGACAGAATGTCACCATAAAAAAAAGCTGTTCGAAATGTTGTTCTTTAAACTGATGTTTAGTACTCGACGTGGAAGTTGAGTATTATAGCATCCATTTATTTGATCTTACATTTTCTTACTGATGGTCCATGTGTCTGAGCCGTGAACAAGATGCTTTCTACATGCCTTGAAGAATTAGATTTTTGGTTGCTAAACATCACTACGTACCGTCAAACTTTGTTGCAGGGAGTTCTTTTGACAGATGTCTTCATCAGTACAACACCAGTAGCTGACGACTTAAAACAATTGGAGATATGTAGTGATGTTGAGGTTTTATCCACCTCTTATATAGATTATAGATATTACAAAACTGACTTACTTGCAATGGTATTGTAATCACTTAACCCTGTATTTCACCTTACATCATTTAAATACAAAGAAAATAGAAATAGGCTGTTCATTATTGCACCAGAAAGAATAATGTTTATGTACATTGTAGCATCTTAAATATATATCAATCTTAGCAAAAAATTGTACAAGAGTTCATAACTGACTAACACACATTTGTATAAAATATTGAAAGCACCTCAACATCAATATCACTGGCTACTGTTGGATAAATTAAATCTTTATTTAATATTACTAATATAGACTTTGCATTGGTAGACAAATTTGTAGACATCGAATTTATCCATGTAAAACAAATGTTGTGTTGAAGAATCCATCCATACCATTGTTAATTGCAGCTGCTTATGTTCAATTTGGTTTCTTAAAAAAGCGGCATTTTAATGTTATTTCAAAAATTTGTATCCATGTATCTATGAGTCCTCTTATATTGTTGTATATTTCTGGCGCAAGTTACATTACATATAAAAAGCAGCAGTACATAATGAACAAATAGGCCGCCGATATATACACCCATCTCGGTGTGTCCTTTTTGATCCTCTCCCAGATGGGCACATAAGGAGCGTTTGCATCATGCAGACTGAGTTGACTCTCGTATTCCTTGACGTCGATGGGTTCGTTTATGGGTTCCATATGGAAGTCTGATGGCATGGAGGTTATCTTGCCGGCTTTGGCGAACTCCCGGGCTTTGACTGCTGCTGAACGCCAACGCAACTTCATCACCTGCAAGATACATGAGAGTGAGGTGAGTTATAGATACAAGTAACAAATCATGTGTAAACTTTACTAATGATGTTTGGGGTGTTTAGTTCCAACGTAGAAATGGTGGTGGAGTCCATCATGTCATTCAGTACGTGAAAAGAGTCTATTTTCCCATGTTTTATTCAAACATTTGTAGCAATGCTTACCTGTAGCTAAACATTGACTTTGTGTAAGGAATTGAATTTTGCTTCTCTAAAACACTATTTAAATGGTTTGTGAAAGTCACATGACAAGTTGCTCCATCAACAAATACCACATCTTCAAAATAGACCGGGATAGAACTTTTTTAAACCAAACAATAAATAAAAGCTGTAGGGTCGGGATAAGCTTCAGGTGTGACTTTGATATAGTGTGTTTCATAGGCTGCACATTTGTCATTACTTATTCAATCTAGTTGGATATTCTTATTCTTGGATGTGCTTACCTTATAGTTCATTTCAGCATGTCACCATAAGTTCTGATCAGCTGTGGCACATGTTTTTATTTTCATAATTAAACTACTGTTTACTTTGAGAGTGTGACTGCGACCTCATGTAGCACTTGTACCCGAGTGCTAGCATTTCAGCCCTACATGTGTCATTCTTTTAAATTTGGTAAGACTGTCACATTACAAAGTAATAGAAAACACTATGTATCTAGAAAAAAAAAACACGACATAAGGACCAAACTCAAAGTAAAAAGGGGTTTCAACAATTGATATATATAATTGTGTTGTATTTGTATACTTACAGATGTCTCAACTCTGCGTTTCCTTGTCATGAAGAGACTACTTGCAGCCTGAAAGAGAAATGGGTTTGTTGCTATAAATAGATTCTGAATAGTGGAACCTCGTTATAACAAAGTTCTACGGTACAAAGAGATAAGTTTGTTATAGCAAAATGTTGTTATGTCAGGGTTGCATAAACAATAATCAGACCTTGGACAAATGAGAACACTTAACAGGAATGGGTTATTAGATATTATATCAGATTTTGTTATAACAAGGTTCCACTTATATTTTTGTGTCCTTTAAATGAGCTTATAAGTTATAGATTCAGTAGTTCTGATTTGATTTCGCCTGGAAAAGAATTATGAATACTAGGTTCATGAAAAACCTAGCCTCCCAGCAAGGATAAATGTTAATATGCACTCTCTGTAGTTAGTGTTTTTCCTGAGAATTAAAGACCATGATGTACCAGATAATAAGATCAGAATAAAAAAATCATGTTATAGAATGCATAACTAAGATGTCAGCTGATCGTCTATGTGGAGAACCTATGCACATATGTTTTGAGCATAAACAAGTCAAATTACAGGTGTAGTCATACTATTAGTATGACTTGTGCGGTATCTTAAGTAAGGGATTTATCCAAGTTGCAGTGAAAAGCGTTTGGTGTTTATCAGCAAAATGATAGCACTTGCTCTAAACTCTAGTCTAACATCACTGTTTGCATTTGTGTACACTCACAACTGCAGACGCTAGCCACGTCTTTAACTATTGGGCATAACAGGATGGGAAAAATGTATTAGTAAATATGTTATGATAATTAGGTAATATTTGAATCAATTTATTTTCAACCTGTAGGAAACCTACCTGTGCACCCAGTACGTTGAGGTTGTCTAGCTGTTCTGATGAGGGAGTCATACCCTTGGCTTGGAAGATGAAAGATATCGCCTGAAAGATAGACAGCAATTTGAGTAAGTCATGATTTAAGCTAGAAGTAGACTCTATTCATGTCGTGGCCATTTTCAAATAAAAGCGAGGGCTAGGTGGCAAGATGCTGAAGCCGTGTGCACCGAAGCCAGCGCCTGGAATTTGAGTCATGCGCTTCTAGGCTAGCGACAGTTGCCCCCTGCCACCAAAGTCTCGCTTTAATCAAATAGGGCGACGGCTTGAATAGAGTCTATTATTAAAACCAACTAAAGGAAACATAAGATTTGACCTCCCATACGTTTGGCTGGCTCTAAAATATGCTTTATTCTTTATTCTTTATTTATAATATGCTATTATTATTATTATTTACTTATTATGTAGATGTTATTGCTTATTAAGTAAAATAATTTGATTATCTGTCACTCATTTGTTGAATGTCTGTACATCTTTAAATAGACCTATCATTTTACACAAGGAGCCCCTTATGGAGATAATTCTTAATTAATGACTGTAGATAATGAAAAGATCTTATTGTGATGGTTTCACAGCAACAAAATAACAGAATAGGTTGTCCAGATAGATGGCGCTTAACAAATCCAGATTAGTTTATATTATTAGTAGTACTATTTAGTTACCTGCATTGTATTACCCAACGCTACTGCTGATTCTGCGGCATGGATGAGGTAGTTGATTGTCTTGACCTGATTACCAGCCTTACGCCAATGTGTGACTAATTGTGGATAAACTAACTGTAGCTGCCTCTCACTGGTATCGGCTAACCTGTAAGATAATGTCAGGAGTCAGATACAATCATTATATTTGCACATGGTAATGCTCTAGACACACTAGGACGTATTTGGCTGATTCCGTCCGCAACTTGTGTTCCAGGACCACATTAGGGTTAGGTTTAGGGTTAGGGTTAGGACTAAGTCATTGTGGTCCTGAAACACAAGTTGCAGACAACATCAGATTTTTGCACACAAGGACCATCAACTTGTTCAAGTGTCTAGAGTGAGTTGTAGATGTTCATAATATATTGAACAGGACACAGGACAATTGCCTGTGATTTCTAGTTGTGTTTGATCATAACCTTTCATTTTTATCTCTTAATTTGACTGGCATAAAGAGTATGTTCTGCATCATCAATCATTGAGCTCAAAATTGTGTGAAATGTAGAAAGCACATAGCCTTGCAGGCATATCAGCTTTTTAAACAACTGTAAATACACGCACAGATCACTTCATGTAGATCCAGGTGACACCCACATTCAAAATCACAAATGAAAATGATTAGTTTTGAAGGTTTTAGTGACACCTTAACTAACCATATTAACCATAATCTGGTCTTTTTGAATACTGATGATTTATGAATAATCAACTGCTATATTTGCAAATAAATTACATACTGTTTGAATGAATCAACTTAAATAATACAATTTGGAGCGATGATTTGCTAAATAAAACAGAAACTACATTAAAAGAAGTTGGACCATGCATTTATAAAGGTTTCCACATTTGAACTAAAGTGACTTTGTTGTTACCACAAACTCTTAGCTAATCTTTGTTTTAAAATTAGATATTCATGTGTTTGAATTGGTTTTGCTTAATTAATAAATCTACCAAAATTTCAACTTACCTAACTTTCACTTTATTAGTAGCCCTGCTGAAGAATGACTTCTCTGTTGGAAAAAATTAAGGAATCAGTCAGTGTTGTATTTTTATACAAATCTTTTAAACGGTCACATCACGCTTTTAAAGTAAAACCAGCTTGACTTCAATGCTGGCATGCAAATACAGATGACATCACTTCAAATCTCAAAATGAGATGCAATTTATATTATCTAAACTTTGAGTGCCCATTTCAATTCCAAAGTAGGCCTAACATGTGTAACATTTGTTGAAATATAATTGCAGAAAATCAGAAATGTATAGTTCACTATGCTGACCCAAAGTTTGTACTCCACATGGCACAATTTACAGTATTTTACTAATCATTAGCCCCAAATCAGTACATAGACCTCCTGGGAAGTCCAAGGTTTATTGCAGCACATAGCTATTGCAGCTCTAATTAAAGCAATCTCCACCTCATAGCTCCCACATTTTCTGCTTATTAAGCATTCATAAGGACTCACAACTCACAATGATCAAGGACAATCAGGTTAAGCGCTATGTTCATGCCCATGCTTTGGTGCTATATAAATACAGTTTATTAATAGTGAGAGGCGTAACCAACTGTGCTAATTAATCCAGGTGATGACGTATAACCTTAAGTCACTTGTTATATTCCAAGCAGGAGTATACCTACTTTTAGCTGTGACCCCAAGGTACTTCTTCTCTAGGTACACTGCATATTGCTCATGGAGTTTACATCTTTGTTTGTCTAGCAGTCATGAGTAGGCCGTCTCTTGTAATGTGGATGATCTAAACCGTAACTGCAATTTGTCATAATAGAATACACCTGAAATAGAAAAAAATGTGATTATTAAAATTTGGAGCAAGTGTATTTTAGGGCCCTCTTGTTCTTCAAGTGAACTCAATGCATTCAGTTATGCATGATGTGCTTTATTCCATTAGACACTTGATGAAGGGGTGGCACCTAAAGTATAACTTTTCCAAAACTTCTTACCTTGAGTTTGGATGTGATGCCACTGCATGTATTTCATACATGTGTTATGTCATGTGTTACTTATGTTTATGTTTGCGCAATATTTACAAGCCTGACATAATTGATACTAGAGGTATAAATCAACGCAGTCTGAAACAATTCAGCATACAGGTTCAGGCGCTACTTAATGTTACATCCAAAATCAAAGTAAAAAGCGCTTTAGTTGGTTGGTTAGATGCTGTGTTCCTTTAAAAAAATTTAAAAAAAAAATTCAAATTGGGACAAGTCATTAATTTATTATTAATAACCTGCATGATAGAGCGATCCATTTTGATGATCCTTTGTAGTCTTACCTGCTGATAGTAGAGTACCAATACTCTGGTGTACCTTTTCAGATGACATATGTGTCATGAGGTTAACCAGGACATCATCTGTGAAGGCTGTACCAATGATGGATGCCATCTTGACCATCATGCCTTCTGACTCAGACAGTCTGTCTATGAAGGCAATCATGCAATCTGGTGAAGAAACAGGTTGACATGTTGAATGCTAAGTTAAACACTTGGAAGTTAAAAGGTCAGGTTGAAACCGAAGTTCAATTACTATGGCTGTGGTGCCCATCTCCATTTCCTTAGCAATAAGGCCAGATTCCGTCTATTAATTATGTGTGTTGTTGGGGTTCGCTACTCCTCCCGCACAAATGAGTCTTTTTTACCTTCCCAGCACTTCTACATACCGGTACCCATTTTTGTCACCTGGGGTGGGAGAGGGGGCTAAAGTTAAAAAGGCACTCAGTACTCTCCCGACCTGTCATATTATTTTGTGACTTTTTCTAAGATCTTGGATAACAAGTTATTACGCCACCTTTGTGGGGCACTGTGGCGCAGTGGTTAAGAGCATTGGTCTCATCATATAAAGGTTGAGGGTTTGAAATGTGACATCTGCATTAAATTATTGAGTTATTGAGCAAGATTCTTTATCCACATTGTGCTCCCCACCCAGTTGACAGAAATGGATACCGGTATGTACTGGTGCTAGGAAGGTAAAACCCCGGGGTAAAACTTACTCGTTTGTGGGGGAGCAGTAGCGAATCTCCCGCAAGAAATAAAATAAACAGTGGGAGTCCGGCCCAAACGCTAAGGAAATAAAGATGGGCAATGGCCGTAAGCAATTGAGCTTTGGTTTCAACTTTATCTTCCATGCCACCCTGATATATTTGTTTATATTGAGTTATTTTCATCTCCCAATCTCGGGGGACAAAGAGACAAAATATCCAAATGATCCAATTTGAATCTAATTCTGTTTACCTCTTAGTGAAGGTGGTATGTTGAGTTCCATAAGCCGGATCCCATGTGCTATAACACAAGCTGGCTGTAAACTGTGTGTGTCTATTTCTAGCTGTTTGTGATGAAGCATGTTGGAGATGCACTGCTTCACCCAGGAGGGATTTAGTCTACCCTTCAGATGTGATGATAACATGCTGTAAGGGAAAACAAATAAGATAACTTCATGATCGATATTTTTTTAACAATAGTGCCAATTTAGCGTTCTTCCATACTTTCACTCCCCAATGATCTTCCCTGTCTTCACTGGTTACACATCAAATTCAAGACCCTTTTGTATGTTTTCAAGTTCCTGAATGGGTTTTGCCCCTGGTACATGAGTGATTATTTTGTGGTCAAGAAACCACACGTTCTGATAATGATCTGAATTTAATTTTCCCCAAAAAACACACAAGTGCCAAGAATAGAACATTATCCCTATCAATATCCACAGCTCTCTTCCAGTTACAAGCTTCAAAACCTTGGTCAAAAGGTACTTTTTCTCTTGATTTATTTATTACTTTAGTATTTCATCTATGGTTTATCTTGTTCTGCACTTTGTATCCCTTGGCAAAGGCGAGTTATAAATGCTGTTTATTATTATCTAATTTGATAGGATTTGATAGGATGACTCCAACAATGCTTCCAACGTTACCTGTAGTAGCCCCTCTATGGATATTTATTTAGGTAGGCACATGTTTGGTCAAATATGCTAACAAGGTCATGTAAATCAGTATGTAGTTTGTCACATGCAATGTACACCATATCTGGACGGATGAATATCCTTTTTAACTTCATGACATATATAGCAATGGGAGTTGCGACTGGATCCAGGCTCAACCTATTCTGTTCGGATTGAACAGCTATAATTGGGGCACTAAATTCTCACACCTGAAAAGTGTTGAGTTCCCTATTAGGTGTATGTCAAGCATCTTGTAACCAATATTATATTTTAATCATGAATGAAACTTACATTGGTCTTGATGGGATTCAATTTAAAAGTTATGCCTGGTGTACATCAGTTTGAGTGGTCTCAAGTGTATGCCCCCCCAGTTATGGCAGACTGTTGATGTGTAGGAAAGCAAGTAATTGGATCTGTGTATATATATTTTACTAATGTGTAAATGTTTTTGTCTAGTAATACTTACTTGGTCAATTCCCTAGGCACGCTCACTACTTCCATCTGTTGGCACAATAAAGGCTCTATACACTGTGGATTCAAGCCATTCAGTTTCATATGAACAGTGCTGGTTGCTTCAAGTATATTCGTGGCTGCCTGTGGTATAATCTCATCTTTCCTGAATGGCCCCAGACTCAATGCTATCATGCATGAGTTGCCTACAAAGTCAGCTAGGAATTCCCATGAATCAGAGTCTATGTATTCGGCATCATCTATTGCTATCAATGTCCCTGTGTGATGGTCTAGCTCTGTGTCTAACACTATTTTACCAATGAGTTTGTGTAGAGCTGCGTTTCGTTGCAGGGCTGACATTCGTTCTATTGTTTCATTACCGGTTAACTGAGAAGTTTGAAAATAAATCAAAAGAGTACAGGATGATAAAGGTATATGTTAACACAATTAATATTATATTTTGCCAAACAACTTTATTAGGCTTCACATTGTTAACTAGTATATTATTTCAGTATCACGTTTTTATTATTATTTTGTTATTTTGACTTTGTAGTCTTCACTTAAGGTTCTTTTCAGAGCCACCAGTTAATCTAAATAAGCAAAGGCCGTCTTACGATCATCTTTTGCAGATAGGCAAGATCTGCTTGTGTTCTGTTGACTCAGTTCAGTCTAAGTAAACAGTTCTTGATGTCATGTCTCAATCAACTCAGGTATAATTTGTCCTGAAGAAATCAGAGCTACTCCTGACCAAAGCTTTACAGATTTTACCTCAGTGGTGAGCCAGTTCAAATCTTATCAATTATCATGTATCATAACAAATGTTATGCTTTCTGACATAGAATTTGGAGTAACCTAAAGAGACACCTACATACCTGTATGCCAAGTAGGTTGTTAATAAGACACAGTTCATTCATAAGAGTGTGGCCTTGATATCGATCTGCAAGCTCTCTCTCTTTTTCTTGTGGACATTGTATCTCTGATAGTTCTAGTAATTCTGACAGAAGCAAGCATGCTGTGTGGTAGGGTGTAGAGGCGTCACATAGGGATGGCCTAGCTGACACCACTCTGTAAAACAAGCAAATTAATGGTTGAATTGTTAGTAGGGCATGGAACATGCAGGGGCATATTTATAAAAAGGGCAGGGGCAGCGTTAACACTAGACATCAAAACATTGATCTAAATATGGGAAGAGAAGTGAAAATGGAAATAAATGGATAGATAGAAATGCGCTAAACTAGGCTATTTGCAACCTAATATGACCAATTACTGGCGCAAACCTATCAGCACTTAGATTACCGCGTTGACTTGTGACTAAAGAAATACGTGAAGCGCTGCAACTTGAGTGTTATCGGGTGTGTAATGTCAAGCGCATGTACAGGAAGATCGGTTGTATCCTTTAGATGGCGGGCGCTGGAAAATAGCTGACGGCTTCTATTCACATCAATTATCATCAGAGTTATATTGTAAAAAGCATCCTTTTTTCAGGAGGGCAAAATTTATCTGGAATGACAAATTGCAAAGCTGTTTTCTATGTGTTCTCGTAGTCCCCTCTATAAGATAATGATGCAGCTCCACCTGGTCATTTGACTCCTTAGATAGTATACTTTTAAGATCAAGATCTTGTTGAATCTGTTTTCTAGCTGCTTTGGTAAATTTTTGAGGCACACTTCTTTGTGGTCTGCAGGATAGCGTAAGTTGATACAACAAAATCCCTAGAGTAAATCATGCTCTATTTTGTTTTTCTTTATTCAAGTTTCATTTCAATCTATGATCAATCTTTTGACCACTCTAGAAAAAATGCTTTTACACTGTCTACCTCATATGATATTTCTGTGCCCCATCCATAAATCCACGCAGCAATCTAGTTTTGCCAACTCCAGGCTCTCCTTCTATTACAATAAACAATGGATGCTTGTCTTCATCCTCAGCATGGGATGCACTCTCCACAGCCTTCACTCCTTGCTCAAATTCCTCATTATAACCTGGAAAAGTCAAGAAATGTTTTAAAGACCACCACCATGGGATAGAAATTGTTTTAGGGTAGAGAGTTTCTTTTAGTTCTTTTACTCTCATAAATGCTTGAATCAGCAATGTTTAACATACAGAAGACTGACATTAAACAGGTAGTTGTCCATCTCTTAAACTTGGCAGGGAAATTGACCTTTTGGTCCCTTTCTTTTATAAGTTGCCACTCTTTTTTTGAATTTTCACTTGTTATTATTTTTACAGCATTTAAATCTAGCTACATATGAGTATTTCCAAAATGTCATATGCCATGTAAATCATTAAAATCAAAGATTGTCACATTCTCATCTTTTCCCCTAATTTATTCAAATGTTGACATCACCATCAAAGTGCCTAATTTATTTGTGTCAATGTTGGGTCACAAACTAGAACACATAATGATATACCTACCAAGCAGTGGAAATTTGCAGTCTGGTATTGAGTTGTCATGTGATCTGTTGAACAAATGGAAAGAATATATAATACTAAATGAGATTTGATTTTGTCTTGCTTCTTTTAACTGTATTATGACCTTGTAAACAACCAGGGTTATTTCACTTCTTGCAGAGGCAACTTCGTCTATTTCTTAACGGCATAAACATAATTACTAAGTCAGATTCTCTAAATCCTAGCAGTTTCCTTCTACTTAAATATGTGCTGGTTGATCAACCTGATTAGTGGTGTATAAAGTAGTAAACTATTTCAAATTTAAAAAAAAGCACTGCATTAAATGAACTCAAAGGAGCTCTGAAAGTGCACAGGAAATGGTATTTTAACCCCTAAAAAGGAAAAAAGAAACAAAAATTATTGGTTTGGGAGCGGCACCCCTAGACACTAAACGCCTCGTGCCTTCAACTTGGATAGTTACAAACCTTTTCATATAGACCCAGTGGCATCCCTGAATATTAAATGAAGTGACATGAAAACTATTTACCATTTTCTTTGCATGATAGGATAGCCTATATTATTATTCCTAGTATGAAACAAATAAAAGTGTCCTTACACAGCTGATTCGTTATATTCATAGATCTGGCCTGGGTCATCTAGACCTTTGAGTGTGATCTCTGGCAGCTCCTTGAAATGGCATGGGTCCAACTTGGATCGGTGTCTAGTCTCTGTGTCACAGGATACTATACTAGGGTAGTTCATCATCAGTCTGGCGGCCATGTTGACTTTAGGGCCAATTACTAGTAGGAAACAATGAACAACAATATCAGAAAATTACAAATCATGCAAATTGAAACACTATTAGTTTTAGGAGATATGATTTAGTTTGTTTTTAAAAAGTATTGAAAATTTAAAAACTTTTTTTTTCTGTCAAAATAGCTCTTAGAGAATCATGGATGTGATGTCAACGTGCGTCTTTACATTATACCCCGCATTATGATCTCATCTTGTTCACTCGCGGGCATGTTTTCCCCGCAAGTATTGTATTGACCAGCGTCATGACCTGGACTTGCACGTAGAGACATGTTTTGATGTCACGTCTATTCTCTAAGAGGGCCATACTGCAAGTAAAAATGTGTCATCCATGTTAATTTCTAGTAAGTGTTTTATGTTGCCATTACGGGAGGTATCTGAAGTAGTAAGAAGGCAGTAACTGCTTTTGTATGTAAGACAGCAGTATCGTCTGTTTGAACTGTTTGTAGATAGGTCCTACATACGGTTATTTGTGATGTTGGTCTCAATGTATAACATCTTGGCATATTTTTGTTGGATTAAGAAATGAAAAAATAACATCTTTACAATTTTTTTTTTTTTACATAAATCATAAAACCATGCTTTGAGGGGTTTTGATTTATTGTAAAAAATGCAGTTGATGTTTAGGTCAATGATGGTGTGTAAACGTACCTGTATATTCATGTCTTTCAGGGTGACCTACCACACCACAGAACACCTTGCCAGTTGTCACGCCCACTGATACAGTCCTGTAAAGGCAAAGTCAAAAGAAATCATTATAAAGTTACTGCCATCCAGCATAACAATTCAGCAAGG
>JAUMTS010256633.1:0-14697 GCA_032273385.1 Ophiopholis aculeata | reverse complement strand
ACGATGAGAAGGGTTGCTTTAATTGAGCACACGTCGTCCGCCAACCAAAACATGCACAGCGACGACCGAGACACATAATCATATAGATGAGCAAAAGGAGCAAATTTCTTTTCATAAACACAACGCTGTAAATTGGGTCACTGTCCTGTGCTCAGTAGTTAAGATATAAACAAATGCTGTCTCAAAGCCAATGGCAGTTTCAAAATTGAATGTATATGTTTTCCGTTCTACTTCCTTTCTTCTAAAGGTTTCAATTGAATATTTAAGATGTTATTTGCAGTTTTATTCTGTAAACATTTTACACAATAATTGAAGAATAAATAGTAGTTGTATCGATGGTTTAAATCCAGTAACTTTTCTCCCAATAATTTTCTAGAATTTCATAATTTTACAGCAAAACTTTTTAAATGTTTTTTTAGTTTAAAAATTGAATTTGCCATTTCAGAATTAATGCAGAAAAATATGTGTAGGCAATACAACATTATCGGTATCTGCATGATCTCTAAACACAAACAAATATATAATAGACTTAATGTCATCTCAAGCACACTCTACCCCATGCTTACCTTATAAACCAGCCGTCCTAGACATAAAATCCACTCAGTTGTACATTCATATTACGATACACAAACCTATATCATCCATGCTTAGTTTGTAATCAATAGAAGCACACTACACTATATCCATCGTTTTTAGATCTACGTATTGCATCAATTAGTAAGCCCCCTTATAACCATACATGTGAGCTATATTGCAAGCTACACTATATACACACATGTGTATTGACAGCCTGCACAAGACTGACAAGAGTACGATGAGAAGGGTTGCTTTAATTGAGCACACGTCGTCCGCCAACCAAAACATGCACAGCAACGACTGAGACACATAATCATATAGATGAGCAAAAGGAGCAAATTTCTTTTCATATACAACGCTGTATATTGGGTCACTGTCCTGTGCACAGAAGTATGGCAAGAATATTTGTTTTCTAACTGTCTATGTTGTGTCTTTTTTCATTTATTTATGATTTCAAAAAAAGATATTTTGCTGTAAAAATAATTGAATACTGGGAAATAATTGAGAGAAAAGTTACTTGATTCAAACCATTTATCTTGATACATATAGTGGTTAGTTACAAAATTGTGTTAATTATCCACAATTAATATGCGGTATATGTTTAAACTTGCAAATAGCATCTTTAGTTTGAAAAATAAATCTGGAGAAAAAAGATAAGGCTACCTGCATTCGTTTTCGCTATGGGCTTTTGAAACATAGCATTTGTTCATATTTATCCTACTCCACAATTATATCAAGCTCATTTCTTTTCTATCATATTTTTATTTTTTGAATGTTTAAACAAATATTTAATTAATTTGTTAAACCTTAAAACAAATGTATTTGTATATATAATTACCTACTTACTATTTTATGTATTTTTTACAGTCAATTTGAGATTCTATTACTGAACATACATTTTTCTACACAACACAGCAAATCTGGCTTGCGGCTGGCTATGCACGTCAGTAGTAATTTCCATAAATGTCAATCAAAATATATGTGTATGGTATACAGTATTTGATATAAAAATTGTGTTAGCTTTACAAGAGATTTCTTTATCAAATCCAGTTCTGTTTCAAAAAATGTATACCTGTAATATCACTACCAAGCTGAGTCTTCAGAGCTGGATCTGTAATCTGTGCTCAAGAAGTAATGATAGTAATCCTCCATTTTTGATCAAAATCCATGTTTTAATGTTCATTGCCCTGATAAATTTAGCAATCTGAAATATTTACAATTTGATATACTTCTTGCATGTAATATGTATTTATTTTATAAAGCATTAAGTTGCAATTTGGGTAATGGCCAGTGTTCGAAATTGTGGTTGTCTTTTCGCCCGGGACAACCAAACCGAGCGTCTGACAACCTAAAATAAGACAGAGGTTGTCCGGCAGACATCAACAAATTTATAGCGAAAAGTCACTTTTTATCATTTACATTGGTCAAAGAAGTTGTTCCAGTTTGCAAACAACCAGAAATTGTGCCGTGGGTCAACCATTATTTATTCCTTAATTCGGACACTGGTCATGGCTAAATATGAAATAAAAAATGCCACCCAGGGCTGCCACTCACTACGGACAAAAAAACACCCTTAAATACCTTACGAAAAACCCAAACAGTTAAAATGTGCATACAGGTTTGTACCTGAAACTGCTGATAAAAAAAAACTGAATTCAGGCTAAAACCTGAAATGTGGCATCTCTGGAAATCAGGACAATCTCCATACATGTCAATCAAAAATTTGTTTTAATTTCGAACAAAAATTATGGCAGGCAAACTGGTGAAATCGCATCTTTGAGAAAAATTTTATTTTGTTTAAAATTACAGATTACAACAGACTAGTTATTTTTAAGTTTTCTCTTGCGCATGATCAATCTGTTAAAAATGAAAGGTTCGATTTATCGACTTTTTTAAAATTATGAATATAATGTTTGTGGTTTTCAGCCCTTGAAAGAGTTTAAACTTCTAGCTTGAACATTATACTTTGTTTTTTACGAAGGAAATACAAAAGTTACTCCAGAACATCATAAAGTTATTAACAAAAGGTCTTTTAAAAGGGCATTTACTCATTAAAATATTTCATTTTGCTCCAGCTGCATGTGTATTTAAAAAAAATATTTCGTTCTTTTTTCGTTACATTTGTGAGCTATATGGAATGGAGCAGGACATAATCCCCAGCTTTAGTGATACCCAGGCCATTAGTTTGCAAAGATTAGGAATAAAACAATCTGAATTTCACAAAAAAGATTATAAACCGCAGTATCTTTTCATACCAAGGTAAGTCAAGGGAAAAACTTCCTGGAAAACAAACCAAGTTTCCCACTATTTTCATGTGTACTTTATGTTCAGAAAGCACAATTTTCTCCAAATGCCAAAAAATTTCCCAAGTACCAAAATTACCAGCAAAGAAGCTTCCCAAATTCCATTTCCACTATGGAGATCGGTGATAGTTAGCTTCGCATAGCTGTTTTACATTTTGCTACATTGCGTGATAGTAAAACTGTCACTTGACATTATTAGAGCCCGTATGATTGATGGTTGCATCAATAACTGCCACTTGACTACATGTATTGCGCACCGACTGTATGTAATTTAAATGCCAATTTTTGAATTGCAAATCAAACCTTTAAAAGGGCTCCTGACCCCTAACCACATCTCCATAGGCATAGATGTTGGAATTAATCATGTTCACGGACTGCCATTTTAAAATTACCATGAGCTTGATTTTTTTCAAAAGAAGTTGGATTCACTTACTCTACAATTAGAGACTGAAAAACATGAATTGTTGATTTTCGTTTTAATAAATAATACATCATAAAAACCAATGCGAAGCTAAGTGATTTTGATTTCATGATTTATAGTGCCCTATGCCAACCTGACGTTGTGATCTACATGGCATCAGTACACTTCACAGATTATTGCTGAGCGCTTTGACCCTATTTTAGCACCATTTAGAGATGCCTCCATCATTCAATGTTGCTACCCTAGCCGGGGTATCAGCTCCCCGAGTTTCATGCGGTTTCCACCCGTCAATTAGCAGTGAGATCATTATCCAAGGCAACTTAAAGTAAGCTACATTTTTCACTTGTAAGGACATTACATTAGCACCACCAGTAGACTCACACTCGAGATCTAACACACTGTAAGGACCAAACTAATAATAATAATGCAAGGTGATTTATAGTGCACTATGCCTCCCTGACTTTATTATTCCACACGGCCTCAGCACACTTTACAGATGTTTGCTAACCACTGTGGCCCATGTCACCACATATTTATCCATTTTAGCATCATTTAAGGTCCGCAGCAAACCTCTTGGGGCGCGATACCTTAGTCAGCCAACATTCGTACCATCGCATCCAGAAACCGAGGGCATCTACATGAGGAGTGGGGTCAGGATCAGGTGCCCCAGTTTTGGGCTATGCCCTTGCGCCAATGCTCCTTAAAGATTGGCAAGAATTAATGTCATGTCCCTATACCTTCATCTTAATATTTCAGTTGTTCTGGCTGTTCACGCCAATCATTGAGTACTAACTAGGAGGACCAAGTAGGTTACAAGGTGATTGCCTCTTACCTTAATGTCATGGTTTCCAATTTCAACAGTCTTGCATTCTGTAAGAACAAAAACAAACATGGTATTGTTATAAGTTAAGTTCTAGAAAACATACCGGATTACTTACTTTTTGAGCTACAACATTTCGATGCCATCTTAATCATGTATGATGTGATTGGTGGTTATAATAAATTTAATAATAATATTTATTTTAACTGTCATAAATTACAAACAATACAAAGAACAATAGTAGCAATAAGATGACAATCCAGGAAGAAAAAAAGACTAAAATAGTCCAAACACAGAGTGTTATTCCTTCCTGTTAATACACAAATGATTAAATGCACTATTTACATATATAAATGCACATTATGCGGACAAATTACAAGTACAGTTACATCATAAGATTATCTCTACAAAAGTTCTTAAACAAAGTGAGGGAAGATGATGATCCAACCAAAGTACAGAAGAGGAAAGTTCATGCCATAATCGTGGAAAGGAAACAAAAACAGAACTGAGAAAGGCATTTTTATGAGAATCCAGAATCAGTGTATGTGAATGATATTGTTGTATACTAGATTAAGCTTGTAAGCGGTGTCCCTTCCAGGCCAGGCTTTCACCCTTGTTATTCATGGCCTTGTCTCCTCTTCATCTGATCCATACTGTTTCTCTGATCTATCTGAACTATCTGTCACATTTTACATCCTTTCTTTCTTCACCAAAATAGTTTGTCATGTTTTACAGGAATACACTATGCATGTGTTTTCATTCAATAACTAAATATAGTTTTATTTTTTTTTAAATATTATAAATGATAAGCCTCATTTTGATATACGTTTTCAAACTTTATTCAAGATTTTCCTCAATTATGCTAAAAGTTTTACTTGATAGATCAAATGGAAAAGTTAACAAAAACACATGATACATAGAATAAGTAAAACAGAAGATAATCCGATATCGAGATATATGTCCTTTTGCTCCTGCACTTAAAAAAAGGAAATAGCAAAACAAAACAGCCACTTGTGTAAATCAGGAAAGTCAATATTTTCTGTCTACATCCATTAATTGAAAAACCTGCAAAAGTAGTTTTAACAATTTCCTTTCATAAGAGTACCCGCCAATTCTTGGAAGCCTCCTGACGTCATATCACTTTGCTCAAGATGAGTAAAAAGTATAAATGACACCTGGCTCACCTGTGCAGATGAATACGAGTTTCACCCTATCATATCACAGACCGGACACGATGAAGACATGCAGTTTGCAACAGGTCAATACCTAGGATTTTTTGGGGGGTGGGGAGTAGGGAATATTAGACCCCCAAAGCAGATCATTTGTAGATCTAAGGGTTAACTTTTTAGAACTTATATCCCCCTTAATTTAACACAAATTTCGGCGAAAAAGTTTACCTTTTGATAAAAGAAGGCTCCTCCCCCCAGGTATGGGACTGTTTGTCAATGTCACACGATCCCCCTACCACCCTGTCATTTATAATTTATAAAACACATCTATTATAACACTAGTACTGTTGATGTAATGTAATGCTAACCAAATGCTCTAGATCTGTCCTTGCCACAAAACAAAACTACACTATTCAATAAACTTCACTTAAAACCACTTTGACTATGATTCACTCTACATGTACCTACAATCTTTGACAAAAGTCTTTGGAACCTGGGTTTGGAACACCAACACATCTTTTATAAAATCAAGCGTATGTTCATAATGTGGTTAAAACTAGCCATCTTTTTATATGATTGATGACAACATACCTAAGACACTACTTTCCCCTTCCCCTATCCCCATCAAACAATGTGGGGGCACCTTGAAACACTTTGAAAACATTGGTCAAAAAAATCTCCATGGCCCCAAGTTGCCAAGGAGGAGCAACCTTTTAGTGGAAGTGGGCCCTCAGTGGTTAAAAAAGGGTGAATCTGGATCTATGAGGGAGGGGGAACATGTTTTCCTACTAAGCAAAGAACATGTTCCAAGAAAATTGTCAAGGCGTGTAGGGCTAAGAAACAAGGTCGTACAAGTCATTCATAGTAAGAAGAACAGAAGGAAACTGCTACTTATGTAAATCAATTCTTATCAATTCTCTTAATTGAAAACTCTGCTCAAGCAATGTTATCAATTTCCTTACAAGATGCACTGCCAATTCTCTGAAGCCTTGTGACGTCATAGATTCATTACTTGCTCAGAACTAGATGAGTATGGTACAGATTGGTGTAGCCACCTGGCACATCTGCGCAGCAGTAGGGGATCACTCGATACGTCACATTTTGCTACGCACCTATATCCAAAACAAAGTCTCTAAACAGTCTGATTTTCGACTATGTCAGATCAACACAATCAGTACATTAGGTTATCAAAATCACATATGTCTGTCGACCTTTAGGGGCTTTAAGGCCAAGTAAAATAAAACACATTTTAAGCATCCTGCCATCCTTTTTTGAAGATTCTCTCTAAACAAATTTTTGTAAACTTTCAGAAATAAATTGTTAAACTTATTTATTTAGACATGTCATCATGAAAAAATTGTGCTGAAGACAGCACTAGAAGTATGTCGATCACAGTGATCAATAGTGCTGTCGTCGGCACAATTTTTTCAAATCGACATGTCAAAATAAATTGATCACGATGTCGACAGATTGTAGACAGAATTTCAGATTTGCGGCACTCCTAGAATTTTAAAGCGTTATTTATCGCTGCGTCTGCAGGCCGGCTAAAACTAATGTAATTTTTACAGGCCATCGACCGGCAGATAAACATCACCAAAAATGCATTTAGAAGCCACTATGAACATTTTGTATTTCTATCTGAAAGTACTTCTTGTGTTACTTAGATAGTTAATTCGAACAGATAAATCTATTCAGAGCCCAAAAATTGCAATAATGCGTCATTTTAATACACAAAACTTATCATCGTAATCGAGACCCCACATTATCATAATTTATGCCCGATATCTTATGACGTCATAGGGAATACCCTGATACCGAATCTGATTGGATACTGGTGTGCTTTGAGAGCAAAGGTCCCTGAATTGTCATTGCCACGTGCAATGTTGCATGATAGAAAAGCTTTTGGTATTTAAAATTGCTTGACGCGATTTTGTAAAAGGCTAGCGACTTCGTCCGGGCTATCAACGAGAGAAAGTTTATCGCTATTTTTTATAAAGGATGAAGGAATTAAGTGTAGACGTAATAACATTTTTTGCCACAGACACACCACTATCTAAATCCCTATACTATTATATATGTGCCATCATTATCAGACAACACAAATGAAGAAGAACAGTTTTGTGTGAGGGCTATTCCTGGGAAGCCTCCTGAAGCCATGTAGATTGGCCGTGATGAAATTTCTCCCATTTTCATTTTAATCTAACGCCACAAAATCTTACAATGTTGTACAATCTTATTTAAAAACTGTTCTGCACTTGATGATAACCCGATTGCGATTTACAATCTAAATCTGTTAGCTCATTCATATTGAGTATCACAATGTGGTGTTATGAGAAGGGTCACTCAAAATGTAAATGGATGGTTTTGCATGAGCTGTTCCAAAGAAAATTTATTAAAGTGAGAAAAAAATCTCATTACTTTTCAGAGACACTTCATAATTGCTCTTGGTATCATGTTTCATCATCTCTCAAATTTGCAATGAAACATGAAATTGGATTCATAGCCTGAGGCATTCAAATACAAATGTGATGGATGAGCTCTATTGATCACCTCCGAAGTAGGGGTCTTTCGGTGAAAACTTGAGCTGAAAAGGGGGGTCTTTGGGTGTCAAGAGACTTCAAATAATTAGGTCTTTTGTGACAAAATGCAAGAATTTTATTTCCATTTTAAATTTTTGAAATTTTCTTTGCAATTTTGAGCAAACAGGAGGTCTGTCAGTGACAGAGGGGGGACAGGGAAAAAAGTTTCTAAAAAATAAGTGGGTCATTGGAGTTTATTGATGGAACATGGTGCGTTGCCTAATATTGAGTGCCCCCTCCCTGCCCCGGAATAAAACATATATCACCTTACTTAGGCTAAACCCTGATGGAAGCTCTGATAATGTTATGGGATAAAATCATGAAAAGGCCATGCTTTAGTAATCAAACATATCTTACCTCACTATTAACTTTGTTATTTTCTCCCCAAATAAGATATCCCCCAATAAATCCTGCAATGGCTGGATGTATATCTTTGTATTTCCCCTCTATTAACCTCATGACTGCTAACAAAGCTTTATAAAGAAATACAAAGCTGGCTAGATTGCTAGAGTGTATGTAGACAGCTCGTAGTATGGATCGTAGTTTATCTAATACACTGAAAGAGGATGAGACACACAAAAAACTTAACAAAATAATAATGAAATTCAGTATACAGAATATTTTATAGTATTACAAAACCAAGTCTTGCTTAAAAGTTCTTAATTTCACAATAATGAACACACCTGTTGGATTGTGTAAATAAAAGCGTTTCTTCCCTGAAATCATCCCGGCCCCCTAAACCCTGTCCAGCAAAAATATCGACTGAGTTCCCCCAATCCAAGATTACTGTTGTCGAGACTTTTTGGAGCAAATATTTTCCTCTAACTAGATTTGTCCCCCCTAATTTTCAACAACAAAATGTTTCAGTATTATTTATATACAAAATCCTGATAACACAATCTAACATTGGTGACCCCATATATTGTGTGTTAAATAAAGAGGTTCCACAATTAAGTGAATCACACACTTCCATACCATTAACTAAAATTTGTACTCAGAAAAATCAGAAAAAGTTGTGTCTATTTTTAAAGGAAAATCCTTTAATAGAAATGGGCCTTTTTGCCGAAATGACCCTATACACAACCCGGGACACAACCCCGTCCAAACCAAATCCAAGCACCTCGTGACCCCCCCCCCCCCATAATTTCCCACATAGGCTTACCTGCCTCTTCCAAAGAGAAATGTCATTACTAAGGCATGTGGAGCCCTGATCTTGATTCCATATCTGTGGGGAAGAAACAAAAATTGATAAATTGATACAAGAACTACTTAAATTCTAGACCAAGGATTTAGAGAATGAAAGAGGGGATGTTTTGTTTTGCCTATCTTATATGGTGTCATAATGGTTGGGCATCCAATATTTTGAGTGGTGGATTGCCGGCATGCCCGGTATCCACCATGCCTACATTTGTACACTCAAGTCATGGCCATGAGTACAAGACAAGGCTTTACCCTATTCTTATTGAATTCTATTTTATGGTCCTGGAAATCTATCATGATCACAGTCACTGATCATGATTATGAATTATATGATGGCGGTAAATAAGGAATTTTTTTGCTAGATAAAATGTTTGTATACAAATTCTTTATATTTTGAAATTGATATATATTCATATGTGCTGATCACATTTTTGAAATAAGAAAAGGTAAAGGTATGTTTTGCAGTTTTGTGGGCTCTATTAGTATAATTTGTAATATTTAGTATTACTGTAGAATCCAATGAAAAGTTGAAAAACTGCCCACAAAACCCTTCATAACTATCAAAATGTCATCTAGAAAGTTCTTATTTTCAAATATATGTTGAAGTGCTTGCATGCAGTGTTTTTAAAATACTTAAGGTGTTATCCCAGGGAATAAATAGCAACAAATCATAAATTTTTCCATTTTTGGTTTTCATTAAAAATAAGTACTTTGATATGTTTACTTTGATAAAGTAAAGAAAAAAAATTGCATTTTTTTTTTTTTTGTAGCGAAAATAATGAAATAAAACACGCGTAATCTGTAAATATTCCTTTATTTACGTTTCTGTTGCCATGGAAACCAAAGCCTAAAAGTACATTTTGACCCACTTGCCCTATCCATATTATCATGAAACCTTCCATGTAGGAATATAATAAACAGTAAAAGACAAAATTCCTTTTTGGCGTGGTGGGCTCTGGTTGTACGCTCGCGTGTCACTCACTCACCATTGATTGGTTGAATTTACGATATGCTGTTGCCGAGTGATCAGTGACCGATTGTTAACGTACGTTCGCGTGTAAGGTCAGCAGCAGTCAGCTCAAGGTTATGATCACTGCGAACAACGCCAAAAAGGCATTTTGGCTTTGACTTAACGTGAAATGGCTGCGATTGTCATCTGGTTGTCCTGCGTTTGTACTGCACGTGTCCTTCGGTAGTACTCTGGTTGTCCTGTGGGACTTGGCTGTGGTTGTGGTTCGGTTGAAATGCGTGTATTTTTGCACTTGTATTTTCATAGCACGTGTCTTAATCGTTGCAAACAAGCCACGTTCGACTTGATAATGACACCTGAAGTTGATCAACTATCACCAATGATTCAAAATGCAATCATGACAACGTTATAATGCAGTTAATGATAGTTTGATCGCTGGGAATTTATACCAAAAACGCCCATACGAAAACCACCTTCAACAATTAGCCTTTGCATCAGGCGTGGGATAAGCATCCTAATTTCTTATCTCAAGAAGTAATAGGGATACCAGTAAAACTGTACCATTTTTTTGCACAGTGTTTTGGAGTAGCTATCTCTTTTATCCTTTTTCTTGATATTTTCAACATTTTTCCTTGCTCTGTTCCTCGGAGGCCAGCATGCACATATATGCCTAACGGCTATCCAGGCATGTGCATTTGTATGAGCCCAGGCAGGTCCATTTTTCCGATCTGGATAAACAAACAAACAAACAAACAAACAAACAAACAAATAATCAATGGACCCTTTATGATCTTATCCTCAAATACTTATTCTGAACTAAACTAGACCATAACTTCCACAACTTTGAACTATTAAAGTTTAATTCAGTGCTTTACTCAGACTTGATGTACTTTAACACCACAGATTGTATATATTGTATCTTAGTTTTATAATGTTTTATTCTACTTGTTAATTTACCTTATCAAGAAGGAAAAAATAATAATACGCAATTACCAATTTATAGACATCAGAAGTTGTGCCAAATATTAACATGATAAACTAGTCAGACTGGCATATACAAATAATGTAAACATAGTACACATTTACTTTTACTTTTTTGACCTTTAACTATAATTAAAAAAGCTTTGACCAACAGGATAAAAGAATTTTGGAAAAGAACCACTTGAACTCTTGCAAAAAATCAATAATCAATAACCAATTTTATCGGAGTGGAATTTTGACGAGTGATTGACATGCCAACTGGCATGATCATGCTGATTGGGGGCGTCCCTAACAAGTGATCACTGAAGTTCTTTGGCGCGCGCCGGCCGGTATATAGCCAGGCAAGGAATTTGAGATGCAGAGTCATTTTATAGAAAACCTTACAGCCGTAAAGTTCATGTACAGTTATTTACACGTTATAGAAAATCACCTAACACACTAGTCTCTTTATACAAATTGTTCGGGTCTATTTTACATTACAAAAATGAGGCAGTAAAAAATGACGTCACCATAAAAGGTTACATATCACCTTCACCTATGGCCGGGTAATAATAACATTCTTGGTACCATTTCTAAATTTCACAAACCCGAGACACGAACCCTTATCCAGGCAAGGAATTTAAGGTGCAGAGTCATTCTATAGAAAACTCTCCAGCTGTAAAGTTCATAAACAGTTATTTACATGTTTTAGTGAATCACCTGACACACTTGTCTCTTTATACAGAATGTTTATTTTACATTCATACACTTCGCGTACACCTCGCGCATGTAGTGCCTAATCAGAATGTGGGTTTCCTAAAATACGCGAAGTATCACGCATTCACTGTTTTTGTCCAGATGCACGGTGTGCACTCACGCAGTGCGTTGTGTATCGCGTTGGAATGCGTGAGCGTCACGTTGGGTAAGCTCATTTGTCCAAGGGGTAATTGTGCTTTAATTTAGTTTTAATTAGGACTAATATGGGATATTGGAGTTGTCGAACTCACTCGCCTGCAGCTCGTGAGCGCGGACAACGCCAACATCAGCTCTCGTGCAATATTTTGCTACCATTTCTCTCGCGTCAAGTAATGCGCAGTTATTAATCTATAATTAACAAATGAGGCAGTCAAAATTGACGTAACCATAAAAGGTCACATATCACCTTCACCTGTGGCCGACTAATAACTAAAGTCTTGTTACCATTACTAAAATACACGAACCCTTAGTCAGAAAAGGAATTTAAGGTGCAGAGTCATTCTATAGAAAACCTCACAACCGTTAAGTTCATAAACAACTATTTCCAGGTTTTAGAAAATCACCTGGTACATTAGTATCTTTATACAGACTGTTAATTCATGCCGACACATATAGCAAAATAAGTACACAAATCCTTATCATAGTTGAGTTAACTTGGGACATTTACTTAAACTACACGACTCCTTAGCCACACAAGAAATTTAAGGTGCAGAGTCTTTCTATAGAAAACCTTACAACCGTAAAGTTCATAAACAGTTACTTACACGTTTTAGAAAATCACCTGACACACTAGTCTCTTTATACAGACTGTTAATTCCTGCCGTCACATATAGCGAAATAAATAGACAAGACGGGATGGGGGTAAAAGACTACAAACGCACTCAACAAGAACAGCAATAACAATTTGTGGGGTGCGAAAGAACAATATTTTACAAATCAACAAAACCTATCCTGCTTTTGGTGAGTCAACAGGACCAGTGTAACTTCTTTTTTGCTAGGACTTCTAGAATATAACTAGGATTGGGAATACAATTTTATCTTTGGCTGCCGATTTTGGTCAACCTTTCAACCTTTTGGAAACAAATTGTTCAACAACAAAGTAAGTCTTTATATATCAGTTTAATTTTTTTTTTTCGTTTGAGGTCAAACAGACATTCGGGTCTGAAGTTATGATCAGTTTAAGTCAGAGAGTCTTATACCATCGGAGGTTTTTTAATTCATTTATGTGCAGAAGTCGCTCACCCCAATTCGTAGCTAATTTACTTTATATTTGTTTTATCACAACATTATGACTTATGGTGACATTTATTTGTTATGACACTAAAATAATTTGTTGTGCTTTAACCTGATCAAAATGTTAAAGTCAACCACATCACTTATTTATTTTGTATTTCAGCTCACCTGGTTATTCTTAAGTCTCAAATCTATTCAAAAAACACCCTATCTGGATTCCCAGACGGTAAATTAATACTGTGAAAATATAATTATTGAATATTTTTGTTTAAAAGTAGGATAAATTATCTTATATATGATACCAAACTCGCTGTGATTAATAACGTCTCGTAAAAAACATGAGTTTTGTCATGATTTTGAAGGGATTTTGAAACAACTTCAACTAATTTGATCAAGGACTATAGATGGTCCTTGATTTGATGACCTATTTATGACATGCGACCAAGAACCATAGATGGTCCTTGATGCGACTGACATAGTTATTACTATGTGATAGCGGTTACTCGATACTCTAAAGATGGTTTCTTGTTTTTTCCCCCCTTTTTTCCATTTGCCGTTTTTGATGCCATTTGCCGTTTTTAAAAGCAAGGGGTTGCATTTTTCTCCCTTTTTTCCATTTCAAATATTAATAAGTTGATTCAATTTCGATTTCTTTTTTTCTCTTTTTCGTCAAAAGAATACCCATAATTTTAGAAAACCTACCCGGTGGAAAAAATGACCTCAAATTTTCGGAGAGCCATTAAAAAAAAAATCTTCCCCCTATATCATGACGTATATCCATTTTATAGGCCTTCATGTTCCACTAAGCCTATGTGAGTTTGTCTGGGGAATTGAAATATAAGTTTCATGTCCTTTTTTTATATAGGCCTACCATGCCTTACAAGTGATTAATAAAATACAGCCCTTTTTTAACGTAAACTGATGTGTCAAACTAAATATAAGGGCTTTTTTAAAAGCCATTATTAGTTTGAAAGCTTTAAAGGGTTAAGCTTTAAAGCTTAAAGTGTTGTAAACATTTGCAATGAGATAAGAATGTGTTAGGTAAATAAAATATGGAAAACTAACTTGGTTTGATAAAAGTTTGGCATAAAAATCAAACACATTTAACAAGATTGTGTTTTTGTACAAATTACAAATTAAATTGATCTGTAATAAATTCCAGAAGCACATTTTGAACTTTTACCCTGCCAACTGGTTGCCAAGAAAACTTAATCATCTGTTGAATCAATGATATTCTAAGAATAATGCTGAACAGATTGGGTGAAATTGTCATCAGATTAAGAGCTGTTTCAATTAATTGTTATCAAAATGACTTCATAGTTTGTAATTGTTAAGTTAACAATGAATAATTATAAGGGATCTAACACTAGTGAAATGAATGTCCTTGTTTCAGGACAATTCAATTGAAATGTCACATGTAAAAACAATAAAGTAGGGGGTTACAAGTATGATGGAACAACTACTAAGTAGTCTGGTCAAAAAGGTACTGTTTTACTTATTGCTTTAAACTAAAGTGCTTCAAACTTTTGATGTGATATCATGTAGCGACTGTCCCTGTACACAAATCAGATACGACAGTTTTACTTTCACACATATTTTGTTGCATTTGTAAAGATTGTACACACATTGCCAACTACATGTAGTGCATCAAAATTATATTCAGCGACATCACATCCACACTTTAAAGGTCTATGGATATGATTATAAAAA
>JAUMTS010255522.1:0-13499 GCA_032273385.1 Ophiopholis aculeata | reverse complement strand
TATGGATGAAGTATAACTACATCTGATAGCATTATGGATGAAGTATAACTACATCTGATAGCATTATGGATGAAGTAGAACTACATCTGAAAACATTATGGATGAAGTAGAAGTACATCTGAAAGTATTATGTATGGATGAAGTATAACTACATCTGATAGCATTATGGATGAAGTAGAACTACATCTGATAGCATTATGGATGAAGTATAACTACATCTGATAGCATTATGGATGAAGTATAACTACATCTAATAGCATTATGGATGAAGTAGAAGTATATCTGATAGCATTATGGATGAAGTATAACTACATCTGATAGCATTATGGATGAAGTAGAACTACATCTGAAAGTATTATGGATGAAGTAGGACTACATCTGAAAGCATCACGGATGAAGTAGAACTACATCTGATAGTGCTATGGATATCTCTGATATTTGTACCATGGATGAAGTAGAACTACCCCTGATAGCACAGTGAATGAAGTAGAACTACCTCTGATAGCAATGATGATAAAATAGAACTACCTCTTATAAGTTATAGTGCTGTAAATAAAGTAAAACTACCTTTTCTGAATTTCTTTCTGTCTTTTTCTAAGTCTTTGTTATCCATATCTCTAATGTTTTTGTCCTTGTACTTTACCTATACCTTGCCTAAGTTACATAGCTTGTACACTGAGCACTTGCCTTTATTTACTGCCTTAATAAAGACTTCTTTTTTTTTTCTGTGGAAATTTTGGCCCCATTTCTCCTCTTTTTAATGCATTACTGCTTGTTGAGGTATTCATTTATTTGCCTTTATATACCTCTGAGAGCAATATGGATGAAGTAGGATTACCTCTGATTGATAGGAATGAGTACCAAAGAAACCCCCTTAACATGTTTTATGAATTGAATATCACTATTACCAGGAATGATTTTATATTTGTATATTATTATGTGTAAAGCAGAGGGTAAGTTAAGTGATCAAAATGTATTCCTAAATATATTTATAAAAGATAAGAGTCACAAGTTGACAATAAAACGTGAGTTATTAATTCAATGTCTTCTGAATCACAAGAGTTAAATCTACTCATAATTTGTTTTAGTCATTAAATTCAGCTAGCAAAAAATTAAAACAGGCTAATTTATTCATTTTGTGTGTAGGTCAATGTAATAAAGCTAAAAATCACAAAAATAAAAACAAGCAAAATTGTTCAAAATGGGCAAATCTTGCGAACAATTCCACTTTTAAATATTGGATGTACATTGACAGAATTCAGATTACAAATTCATAAATGGTAGCTTATAAAAATTAAAATCTATTGTAATAAAATATTTGTATTTATTAGTCATAAATATTATTACTTAAATTATGCACTTGCGCACAAATTTAAATCCTTGGAGTCCCTTTAATGGCATTAAAAACAGGTACTTATGTGGCAAGCACTTTTACTTTGGGGCTAAATGTTTAATTAATTTGCAGAACATAAATGATTTAGCTCCAAGCTCACATTACACTTTTCTTCTAGATAGAACACTCACCACCAATGTGCATGTTTTACAGCTATACGTGTTTTTGTAGCTATTTCTATATCATAATTGATTCAAAGCTTGGTAAAAACTGTTGATTTGGATCCATTTTTGTTGATTGAATAAAGGTGGGTGGAAACATTTTCAGTAGACCAATGATGCATAAAGTTTTGTATATCTTATAGTCAGGTTAGCTCGATCGATAAGACGCTCGCTTACAGAGCAAGAGGTCTCGAGTTTGAGTCTCAGTGGTGCCAATGTTCTCATGATAATTAAGAGTGCTTAAAATTTCTCTTGGACAAGGAACTAACTACTAATTGTCTTGTGGAAACCATAAAAACTTGGGGAGCTGATCCTTGCATTTATGTTATGTGAGCTGATTACGGTACCACACACCTATATGGTTGAGATGACCCTTGCAACCTGAAATGATGCTATGATCATGGTACATGGTGACTAATGGGGTGACTTTGGCCACAGTAGAGAGCGAGCCTCTGTAAAATGAGCTAAGGCGGCATGGAGTTAAAAAGACATGGAGGAATATAAAGTGCACTATAAATCACTTGATTTCTTTACCTTCCAAAACCTCTTGAAGTGTAAGACTTCGCTTTTAAAAAACATAATTCCCTTTCACAAATTTAACAATACTCCAACATGGCTTATTCAATCTTAAACTTGAGCACATTAAGATCACTTGAACTTTTCCTTTTTAAAGGAATTTGTATTATATGAATAAGATCAATTTAGGGCCATCCTGTGAATCCATGCACTATATGCACCAGTGGTGGAGAAACATGCTTATTTAATGATGAGCCACTAAAGGTAAATCTCTTGTTATGAACATCATGCACTTAATACTCAAAAACACATTAAACCTTAACAACAGGAGTGTTATTAAGATGTTAGAAAACAGTAATGCAGGCAGATTAAGGCAGCTTTCAGGGATTCACTTTAAAAATCCTATTTGAAATGGGAAAATGACTTGACGAGGGAGATATAAGTTAATACTTAATTAAACATGAAAGTTAAGTTTATTATTGGGAGTTTTATGGATTTTTTCTAATGAGTCCAAAATGTAAAATGGAATGTTTAAGAATTCCTCTTTACTACTGTTAACCCTCTCCATGCAGATATCGATTGCAGATGACATGTAAATAATTCAAATATTTTCAAAAAAATTCAAAATCTAAATTGTCATCACCATATTGAGATTCAGCATGTAAAATGAATTCAATTGAGTACAAACACGCCTAGTATTGGTTCAGTAATTCCTGAGATAACCCATCAGATTTAAAGAAAAGATTGTAAATTGTCAACTTTTTATACACTTAAATTGAAATGAGTGTGTAAAGCATTAACAACCATGAGTGGTACCTGCTGGAATACAAACCACTTATCAAATTATTAACTCATGAACAAATAATCACAAATTAATGTACAAATATGCTGTCCTCTGTCACTTATATATAGTGGATATGAATATGTGCCACAGACCTGCACATTTGAACAATTAATTTTTTCACTTTTTGGAACCTAAATCTAATTGTCTAGGGGAAATTTTCTCAAATTTTAGAATTTCACAATATTTTTAAAAATATTTCCGAAAATGTTTTCATATTTTTCAAAAAAAATTGATTTTTAAACTTTTTTCATGCATATTTCTAAAATTAATTTTGAAATGTAGATAAAACCTGTTGAAATACGAACAACTTGTCAAATAATTCACTCATGAGCAAATAATCTAAAATTAATTTGACTTATGGAAGCCATCTCCATTACAAATAATGTATCATGCATAAATATGCACACATTTGTATGATTAAGTTGTGTACTTCTTGAAGTTCATTGCCATTCATTTATTGACATTCATGTTAGTGACGCTTTAGCATTTGAGAAATGACTGATCAATTTATCTACTCATGAGCAAGAATTCACAAATTAGTTTGACTAGAGAACATCTCTAATGTTAAATGTGTATAGTGCCCAACAGGTTTTCACATTCAATGATTAAATGTTGTGCTCTGGCGGTTCATATTGATGTCAGTCAAGCAAAGACTAGACATTCAACAATGGTGAATATTTTTGGATCTGTTTAAATAAAATCACTTAACAAATAAGATACTCTTCAGCCTCATTTCTGGTCATCGGGCCTGTATACATGTGTATATAAGTTTGCTTGCATGATATATATTTTTTTCTTTATTATATTTTGTGCGGTTAAATATTTTTTTTACTTATTTTTCATTGTGTAATTTTATGTTGTAAAGTGCTTTTTTATCAAATTTTTGAATTTTGCCTTAATTCTAAAAATATGCATCAACAAAGCTCAACAATTGCATGTTAAAATTTAAAATTTTGACTTTTTTTGCAAATATTGAATTCAAAAATTTGAGAAAACTGTTCCTAGCGATTATTGTTTACATTAAATGGACCCAATTCTACTGCCCCTTGTAGTTACTAATAAGAAATAAATATGCTATTCATCAGTTACAATAATCAAATTCAGTAGATAACACACACATCCGAATCATCTAATGAATCTTGTCACTGCTTCAAATTATCACGGTGTCAAAAACCTTTTTTAATTCCATCATTTCTTCTTTACTTATTCATCAAGACTATACAAAGAAGATATATATCTGATTGATTTCTGCTCCGTTTAACTTCTACACTTCAACAAACCGTCTTTACAGACTGCTTTATTGCGTTTATTGTAGCCGTAACCATTTCTCTCTGAATGTCATATGTCAGACCACTGTTCAAATCTCAGTTTTTAATAAAAGTTGAAAGATTAATAAAATATTTTCAGCTTTGAAAGCAACAAATCAAAGTTTTGCATGGAGATACAGTCAAATGAATAATCAAATCTAGTAGATGCAGCTGCTTTAAAAATAGCTTTTCATATTTTGAAAACAATTTATTGAATGAGTGAAAGCTCATCTCCAGTATGCAATAAACAATATGTTGTCTGACTATTTTAAAATTGGGCTATTTACCAAATGCAATTTGTGTTTGTATTTGGCATGTGGTTTAGCTTAAATGGATGTATTTTATGTAAATACATTTTATGTTGCATTCTTTGTGGGGCGCTATAAAAATAATTGGTTGTTGTTGTTGTTATTATTTTGTGACAATATATTGCATTTATATTAAAAACTTGTGCTACTTTATCCTTGGAAAGGCTGCATCAACATATTATTTGTTCAATTTAATAGTCTTTATTATTATTTGATTGAGGTACACTCATTCTTTGTTTTAAGATAATGATAATGATGTGATTAGGGATGTCTATAGGCTAAAATTTGCCAAACTGTTTTTCAATTAGTACAATCAATACTTAAATTGAATTTAACTTAACTTTGAATTTCATGTTTGATATTTCAATAAAAATTATTTTGATTTAATAAAAGTGATTTTTATTTATCCGTAAGATTTGTAGTTGCAGATATGTTTTCAAACTTTTCGTTTCAAATCCAAACTCACATCTCACTAAGTATTAGCTACAAATTGGTCTTGACAGCGGATATGCATCCCTTAAACAGAAATGGGACAAACATAAATTCAGATGAATATTTAAAATAAGATACATACATGTATTGTAAATTTTAACTTGTGATGATACACCCCTATTTTAGACTCAAATAATTATGAATATGATACCATTTCTTTTCTTTGTAAGAGTCTTTTTAAAACAACTAAATTCACACTTAAACACATTTTATATGTTGACCTTTGTCCCATATAGCGTCCTACCACCCCTGATATGCGACACACATTTCCTTAATCAGAGATAATGATAACCTGACACGGATGGTTTTCTAATAAATGCATGTACACCATAAGATCTCATCACCCTTCCATACCAATATTACCGCCAATATCATCATGATCATTGGACTGATGGCTACCAATGTCTGCGGCATTATTTGTCTGTGATTCAATAATAAAGGCAGAACCAACGAATGTCGCCAGCTTGCCTATAGGCTGTGATCTGCTACTGGTCTGCCGCTGCACAATCAATAAAATGTCATATGTTTAGAAATTGTCAATAAGATTGTACGTAAATATAGGGCTGGCTGTGTTATATTAGAGTAATTTGTGTCTGTAATTTAGAAACCATCAATACAATTGTATGTGAATATTGGGCCGGCTGTGTTATATTAGAGTAATTTGTATCTGCAGTTTGAGTAATTCTTGTAATTGTACACTACATGGGGATGGTTAGAGAATAATTATCCCATATATATCAAATTTTGAATGCCCGGTTTGAATGATGGTGGAGCATTTAGTGTTAAATGTTGTTTGTTTGCAAGTTTTATTGATATTTTCAAAAATAGCAATTTGTAGATTTAACTGTAAAGACGATGATGGGGATATTGATGTTGATGATGATAATAACGTTGATGATGATGATAGGGATGATATTATTATATTCTTGGCGTTGTCACCTTTTCAAATCTTAAAAAAAGATTTGTAACATTAGGTTATAATGTTTGAGTAATTGTGCAAATTGAGCACATTTTTAAATAGAGGAGTTCAAAATCAATAATTGTGTATTTAAAATTGTGAAAGATAACATGTTTTAATTTTAGATAATATTGTTTGATGTATTTTAGACTAAATATAGAAAATTTAATGTTTAGTAATGATGCTATCTAGATTAGATTACTTTTGGTATGTGTTTTGCATTGTGCCATTAAAAGGTCAATGGGGTATTTATCAGTAACTGTCTGTAACTTTCTCACTGCTTTGCCACTACCAGCATGTCATTTTAATTAGTAAATGTTCCTTTTGACATTTGTATTAACATTATATGTATGGTGTATGATGTATGATGTATAAATGAACAAAATTGATGCATCAAGGAAATTTGTGATATATTGACAATATTTTTGATACAAATTTTTTCAAAATTTTCTTAAACTAGAAAATCCATTCCTTTTCTGCTCATCATGATTATGTAATAACAATAATAACGCAAAGAAGGAATAGCTATCAATTAATTTCTCTTTACTATCATGGAAAACAAAAAAGACAGAATCAAGCTAAAATCAGATTCTGGTGTCTGATGTCTAAACTTGGAAAAGTTCATTTTTATTTTGAATAAAATAAAAATGATCATTAATAAATATTACTTTACTAATTACTATAATCCCAATGCTATTTTATTTCCTACACTGAAGTCAGCACACATAAGTTGAAACAAAACCACCTTTCAATCTGATGAGGTCACATTGTGGTGTACTGTCACCGCTGATGTATTTCTCATCTGTAACTGAACTGCTATTAACAGTCAGATATGCTTGCATAAAGTCGCTATTTATAGGTTATCACTGAGTCCCATGATGTGATATTTTGAAGTGTTCTACAAGGTGGTTTATATGTACATATTTAAGACTTTTTGTTTAAATATCTTTAAGGATTGGTATCTTGTACTGCATAGGGGGAACTTAATATCAATTGATGTTGTAGATTGTTGTCTTCAGTAGATGGGTATTCCTCAATATCAGTATTGATATTATACATTGCTATCTTCAGTAGATAGCTATTTCTTACAGACCTCTCATGTATAAAATGTTAGCCAAAGAATAAGATTATAGATTTAATGGCACATGCTGCTTCTAAATTGTTGGCTGTTTTGCCAGCCCTGTAAGTTAATTTTGCCTATTTCCCTGCTTATTTGTGGAGGATGGTTACATTTGCTTAAGTTAACAAAAGCTAGAAGTTATTTAACTGCATTTCTTTCTACCGCATTTAATCATCATCATTTCAATACCTGAGATCTTTAATCTTTAGAATTCAAATAATTGTGTTTGTTCTACAAATTTGAACTAAATGAAAAACAGAAAATGCCTACTCATTTTTGATTTACTTCTTTTACTAAATAACCTGAAACAGAAGTAATTTAATTATATGATAAAAGGTACCACAGAAATTCCACAAATGCCAATGTTCAAATAAAATCTCATACAGCTGTAATTGTAATTTCAATTTGTTTAAAGAGCAGCGCAGACATGAAACAGATACTCAAATTTGGTATTAACCTATATGTATAAACAATTGATAACTAGCTGCAGTAGAATAAAAGATTGTATCGAACAACTATTATTCAACATAATTCATGAAAGTTACATAAACATAAACAATAAGATCCTACTTCTTTTAAATTTTCTATCTTAGTTGCAAAAAGAATACTTGTATTTCTATTTTCAGATGTTTGATATAATCATATGTGATGAAAGTTTTTAAATCTCACCAGAATATACTGTTATGTTTTTGTTTGGGATTTTTTTCAATCGCAGTGATCTGCCTATTCAAAAATGTTTTGTTCTTGGTAGCAATGTTCATCAATTTTTGCCATCCTTTCCATTTGATTTGTATTCTTGTATTGAAAACATTTTTGACAAGTATTGTAAATCTTATCTTAAAAAGGCATGGGCATGTAGGTCCGACCTTAAGAATTCTCAGTCCACAGCTCAATGAATTGTGTTTTATGCTTTCATGCTTTGAAGTTCTCGTTTTACAAGGTTTTTTTGGTAATGTATTATGTTTATCCTTGATTCTTTCTTTTCTATCCCACATTTGTATATAGCTTTTGTGTCCGTGGGTGAAGCTGAAGGTCTCATTTTTGTATATATATTTATCTGTGTGTGTATACTTCTGTATTTTGTATAAGAACGCTTGCCGCTGTTGTAAAAGCGTATGTCTAATAAATAAACTAAACTAAACTGTATGACAGTTCTGTTATAGTACAAGTATAGACTTCATCAACATTTCCATGTAATTCTTTTGATTGTTATTTTTTATTACAGATTTCTGTCATTAAGCCGATGTCAAATTCCTGCGTTTGACATATTAGGTTGTCAGTTCGACTGTATATCAATACTGCGCAGGTGTTGTTTAACTTGTTTACTGCAATTAATACCAGACCAGATGTATTCACTGCAACAATGTTTACAACTTCTACCAGTACAACAGTTGCTACAACTACCACTACAACAACAAGAACAGCAACAAGTACAACTGCCACAACAACGACTACTGCATCTGCTAGTTCTACATCATACGGGGGTGGACGCTCCGTCATTTGTAAGTATTTTTTCTGTGTATTCTATGGCAGTAGCATTCTGTTTAATAATAACTATTTGCTTTACTTGCTGCTGCCTATTTTAAATTGGATGATTTGTTTGTGATTGAATTTATGTAGTATTTGGTATTATATTTTTATGTTATTTTGTTTTATTTTTTAGCTGTTATAGGAAATATTACAATCTAAGTGCTAATAAGGAGAGCACATTAGCCGTATCGCCACCCTAGTTGAAGCGAAATGATTGTGACGATTTCCTGACAGCAGTGTAATAATAATTGGCAACAGCACTAGATGAAAAGGCGCTTTATAAATGCTAAATATTATTATTATTAGTAGTAGTAGTATTATTATGTTGTTTACCTTGATGAATAATAGTTTACTAATCAAACCGCCGGTCAGTTTCTTGTTATTGATTAGGCTGAGCTGGTGTTTTTTTTATGTCTGTACGTATAAGTCTTTGTACTCACTTGTTTCTTGTTTTGTTTTTAAACAGTGTCCCATACACCTCTAGTTGATATACCTTGCCTTTTCTGTCTATTCTATTATCACCGTTTTTTTGGCAACAATTCAAGCCTGTGCATGTTTAACACAAACTAAGCAACAGAGTGATAATTTATATTGATTTCGTCATTTTTATCAACTACAGGTTTTGAGTATAAGTGACATCAACCCATCAACATGTTTTGCAAGGGCTCATGAGCGCAATCAAAGTTTACCTTGCAATATGAATAAAATGCACGTTGTTTTTTTAAGGCCAATACATTTATACTACACAGTCGCAGCGTGGCTGGTGAAAGCTGGTCTATGAACAGTGTGTGCTTTTCAGGCAGCTTTCTTAACTATGGAATAATTAAGCTGGTATCGCATAGCATTTTGCTACACATTTTCAATAACCTGCATGCAGGGTGCCCAATTTGTAATGTATAGGCCTAGAGTTAGTAGAGTATTGTTTGTGCGTATATAGATTCAATATAAAAGTTCAGGAGATTATTAGTAGAAACATGATTTTGCTATGCAATATCTTTTCAATAAATTGTATACTGTGTTTAGTATTCATTCTAGTAATTGTCTTCCATTCTAATAGTATACATTGTATCAATGAAATACAGACAATAATTTAGTGTTCATTCTCAACATCTGCATGAGAATTGTTCAAAATAAATATGGCAATATTTGCCAGTGCCAATGTGGATTTGGCTTCCGAAGGTTTAATAATATAATGTATGGGACCTAAGGCTTTATAACAGGTACTGGTTCTCAGGCTGTATGATCACATATATAAGAAAATGTCTTCATAAAAATTATTCTCTCACTTGGCTTGAGAAAACTCATTTTCTAAAATGGTAATGTGTTTAAACATTTGTTTGATCATTTTATAGGAAAAATTCCACAACAAATCATTCCATCCTTGAAAAATGTATGACCTTATATTCATAAATGTTTAAACAGACTTGATTCTCCTGTCAGAGGAATCATGAAACAGTGTCCACTTCACATTTTCTGTGATTACAAAGTATTCAATCCTCTGTAGTAGGAAACCAAAGTATTTGTGTTATGAGCGTTGCTACAAACACGTTGCTACAACATGTTGACAATTGATCTTAAATGTGTCATAGGCCTGCCTACAGGATTTCTGAATGCCTCTTTTTAAAGTTCATTGGGTTTGTGTGTCCCCTTGCTATGAAAAATTGTAAAAATGTTCCATGCCGACATGTCCTTTAAAATTGAGCCATATTGTGTAAACTTGTATTTGTATTTAACTATGCCATGTTGCATACATGTATTGAATTCAAATGCTTTTCTAAACTTATTTTGTATTAATAGATTTGCTGCTGCTTTGTAAATGTAAAGGAATTTTGTACTGTTTAATGATTTATAAAGTTATTTTGTGATTTAATCTTTTTTTAAAATGCATTTACATGCACCAGGGATGAGATTTCTCCTCGGATTAGAGGAATTCCTCCTTTTTCACTTTTTCTTCTCTGTACAAAAGTATAGGAGATTCATTATTTTCTTCCTTTTTTGAGCCTTTTCCTCCTTTTTGATGAAACAGCTATCTCATCCCTGCGTGACAGCTAAACACTGGTAAAAAAAAATAATTCTTTTCGTGAATGCAAAATTTAGTTCAAACTTTTCATTGAAGCTTTCTTTCTGTAGCAAATATAGACCATAAAATTAGTTTTACGTTTGCAAATTATTAAGTAAAACTACATTGTCTTAAAAAAATGCATCAACTGGCGCTGGCTTTAAATATATAGTTTGTATTCAAGCGCTTTATAGTTCATATTTAGTGTAGAGTTCATTTCATGTTCACGTAGCTTAGAGCAAAAAATGGTATCATATTCAATGTGAATGTGAACATTTAAAGGGACTGCCCATAATTTCTTCTGGTCAAAAAAACTCTTTAAATATTTCAAGAAGAAAGTACAGACATGAATAACAAAATAACAAAATTCTCATTTAATTGCTAAAATTGTGAAGAAAAGAGGGTTTTTAAGCAAGTTGTATTCTTGGGGGCGCTATGAGCAGTGCTTTTAATTTCATAAATTTTAGTTTCATAAAGTGTGGTTTTCTTAGAATAGAAATCTAATTTCTTAAAAAAGGAAAATGTAAATTTATATAAAAACATAACATTATCTTCAATGATGGTCAAGTAAACCACTGAAGCTGAAAAATCAAGATTAAATTTGGTTGTTTATAGGAAACGCTCTGAGTTATTTTTTTCAGGAATAAATAAACTGAAACTGCAATTAATTGGCTCTCTTGCACTAAATATGCCATTTCTGCAGGAGATATTTTTGTACATATGTTAGTATATGGGAGGGCTTTCTAAATATGTAAACAATTGGAAAGTGTGAACAAAAGTAAAATTTGAAATTCAGGATCATGGGTGGTACCATTAATATCTTCGTTCTTAGCATTATTTGATAGTACCATTATGTCTTGCGCAGAGTTTGTTGTGGTAGTCGCTTGAATACCTACTCAATAAACTCCTCGAATCTATCATCACTTTCATTATAGTCACTAAAACTACTCTGAACATGTTATAGCTTATGCCAGTAGAGTTTTAAAGGAGCTTTATTCTTTAACCTGGGACAATTAATCAGTGGATAGTAAAAAGTAGCCTCTGTTCTGGGAGATCGTCAAATAACGATTGTTCGTGTTTTCAAAACTTAAAAAAGCATATGTAAAGTATTAGACAAAGTTCGTCACACCTACAGATTTGATAGCGAATATTTACGAAATTGCAAAATAAGAGTTAAAAATCACTAAATGAATAACTATTTATTTATTGATATAAACCCGTTTTTGTAGACGTAATTGTCTCCAACAACAATAAAAAAGTAACATTTGATATTAATTAAAGCGATGAAATAGTTCTTTGCGACTGATTCCGTGGTATCCAGAGCAATGCTAACTACGTTTTGTATAATAAAACGGGATGAAACAGTATTAACTCACCAGAAAACAACAGCGTAGCTCCCATGGACTCAAGGTGGGCGAAACAACGGACACCCGAGCTTAGGGCGCTACCCGGCCTGATCTTTATATCTTTATACTGGGCTAAGATGATTCCCCCGGCCGGGAGCACCTGCTCCACGTTGGACCTTGTGCATCCTGGTTCAAAGTAGCGACACTGTCAGCAAAGGCTCTTTGTATAGATAAACAAGTATTGAATGGAAAGTTGGATTACATTCATTTTCTTGAATAAGCACAAAATATCAAATATAGCATTGTAGGTTTAACTATTAACATGAAATTGAACACATAAGTGATGCATGTGGATTGGTGACTTAAAGTTTAACAATTTAGGATAAATACAAGGTAGTTTTTTCATTTATTCCCATTATTCCAGAACCTGGAAATAAGTCAGAAGTGTATGTGCACAACACTGGAAACAACATTCAAAAATTATCTTCTGCAAACACCAGCTACCTGTCAGCAGCAAACCTCACTGCGCTGTACCTCTTGGCTAATGAATCTGGACTCCACTTCGGATTTGATGGTCACGATCCCTTCCTATCTGTAAAGGATAACACAGGAAATCTTGTCGCTGCGATACAAACGGTAAGATTGGATGGAATCGGGCTATGTTCATGTGAGTCAGATCCACCTTGTAAATCCAAATATGTCACCAGTAAGTGGTTGATATGTGATGCAGAGGGTAGATATGTTTCGTATATTCAGTCTCCTGTGCAGGATTCGAATAAGAGTCCTACATGAGAATATGGACACCGCGGCCAGGCGGGGGTGGGTGGGGTTCTTACTGCAGTGGGAGAAATCAACCATGAATTTGCACTTTATATTAACACAATTATTTATATTAAATTGTGCACCAAAGGGATGGTGGGTTAGAGGCTAGAGGTAATAGCACGGACAAATGCTTCTTTCTATTAAACCAGGCAGAGGAAAAAGTACAGTATAGTTATATTTGTTGTAAATTTATTTTACAAATAATAGTAGTTAGTGCCGATCTAAACGTTTAAGCGATAGAAGCCAATAGAAAGATAATCATTAAGATATGCCATTATGTGAGTCATGAAGAAAAACAGTTTATCAGGTCGGGTTGGCATAAAATAACATATCTGTTCTAGCTGATACAGTCTAATCAAAACTTTGATGTAACTGTACGTACTTTGATGTTTCTAGAATAATGTAAGCAATTCTAGTGATGTTATTTGGTTTAAATTTGAAGTATCGAGCATGCAATTGGATAAACTAGCACAATTCAAAGGCAGATTTTAAATCTTTGGTTCATGACCTGATATGTGTCGTTTAAAAATACAATTTGCTGGTGATAAACCAACAATAACAATAAAAAAGGGTTAAGCTTCTTGGGAAACAATATCAATACACCGCAAATTTAGTAAGTCTAGTAAGAAAAGAAGTATTTTCT
>JAUMTS010255521.1:0-22560 GCA_032273385.1 Ophiopholis aculeata | reverse complement strand
AAAAATTGATTTTGTAATTTGCCCATCCCCCCTGCCGTAAATAACGATCGCTCCCTAAAGGCCATACAATAAACTAGATTAAACTTGTCCTAACCGCACGTTACGACAAATACCTAATACAGTAGTGCGCTTTGACTTTAGTGTATTAAACGTGTCCTAACCGATTACGTGTTAATGATGCCGCAGTCCTATAGCAATAGCTACCTCGGGTAAATGATGTCTTATCACGAAAATGTTTGTGTGAGCACGTTTATGTGTGCTTTAATAAACCCAATTATCTATAGCCGCTATCATGACTGTGTTCTTAATATGCCAGTATTAACCTGTAAAAGGAGGGAGATGATCACTTTATTGCACTGCACGTTTCATAAGGGCTTGTAAATTATTACTTGACGCTACTAAAACATGGTAAACATGCTCATTAATCTCGATACTTCAAAACTTCAATACTTGGGGAACTATAACTTGTGAAATATACGGTAAATCGGTCTATGCACGGAGTCCGTATTAATGTTATTGTCCTAGGGCTAATTCCGTTGTTAAACTGTATTGAAATGATCAAAAATTCATCTTCCCTGATTGCATTACTAAAATGGGTTGAGATTGGTGCACATTTATCCAAAAATAAGTCATGTTGGCATACATGTACCCTTTAAAGGGGCATACATTTGTGGGGAAATTATTAACATTTAAATCTTTAAAAATATATCCATGTTTTGAAAACACATCTTATAGAAAAGTATCCGCTTTTTTGAAAAAAACGTCAAGCCAAAAAGTACCTTAAGATCAGCATAAAATGCCTGATGATTAACCTGGATACCCACAACTTGTGTTAATCCTTAAGGATTCTGGCTGGGCAACTGTAAGGTGTCATGGATAGGGGACATTTTGGCTCAAACATTATTTTCCTGAATAACTCAAATACAAACACAAACACTAGCTTTTGAAACATATTGAATAAACAAAGATGACGTGTGTTAGATCACTTTGAAAACATTTTATTTACATAGTATTTACAATAAATATTTAATATACGTTTTTATAACAAACATGATCTTGTTTATATCCCAATTCCCCACAAAATAATTTACAGGTTGTATAAATAAATAGGTTAAGCTTACAACCAATTAATGTAGTTATAAATATATTTGTACATAATATTACAATATATCTGTTACTGAAATAAACATCATACTTCCTTTAAACATATGCTTTGTCAAAGGCAACTTCCATTTGTTTTCCAATAATGTGTAAATAACTTAGAGTCATACTGTTCATTTCAATATTGCAGGGTTGATGTTTCCTTCATAAATTACCAAACACGAAGACACATTTTATCACCCAATCCACCCGTGACCAGCTGCCATTGTGCTATAGAATGGAAACTGGTTGTTGGTACATTCTGCTATACAGATTTTGACGATAAAACGTGAACAACAAGTTCGGCTTATAAATCAAATAGCTAGGACTGCACAAATAGAAAACAGCTTTTGCTGTTTTTTTAAAACAATATAACGCTGGATATAAACGACGGTGGTGTGCCGATTCTAACTGGCAAATAAGTTTCTTCCTGTACTACCAAGGATATCCAGCTGATAAGATCTAGGTGGTGATGTATTCAAATCCACAATAATTAAACAAACTCTGTTCTTCCACTTAGAGTCCCATTATTATATGGTATATATGTTAAGCATTACAATTAGATGGTCTGATATTTAGGATTAGGCAAGTCTTACAAATAGGTGTCGTAATCATTATGCCTATAATTACCTAAGTCGAAGTATCAGGCCCTCTTATTCGATTGCATTTTACTTCTCGTGCTTTTTAGTGGATACGTAGTTTGCTGAAAGCATTTACCTACTTCGGTGTTTATTTTTGTACTTCATACATTGATGATTTGTTTTAATAGGTGGGTAATAAACAACTTACATGTTGTAAAAAGTATTGGTAAAAATTCATTAGTAAGATGGAGTTAATATAGGCTTGACTGTAATATCTTTAGATTAGGGTGATGTATTCCCCAGATATTTTCCCTAGAAGAAATATAATTATAAAAGGTATTACCCAACAGATGTTTTAAACCTGTTCCTTCATTACCTATAGTTAAAAGAAGATATAATAACAAGCTTCTATCAATTATTGTCACATATAAACCTTTAAGCCATTATTATTGACAATTAGCACCAAATTGCACATTACTTGTTGTTAGCACATAAAACAAACCTGCTTTAAAAATAGTAGAATGGGTAAAAGCAATCTTAACAATAGGGAAAACAAATAATGCAAATTTTGATAATAACATTAATACTATAATGCCAAAATAGCCTAAGATCAGGGATAGTATTTAATTCTCAACAGATATAAATATCTGTTTCAGCAAAATGAGAAGATAACGTGCCACAAAACACGCAAATATTGTATAAATCCGATAGAGTTAGCTAATTGAAGGCATGAATGCGGTAATATCACATAATTTGTTAATTTGCATGATTGATAGTGTCAGGAGGACATGAGTTGATATACAAAAACTTCTTTCATTTGAAGGGAGGTTCTTAAATTACGTTTAAGTCATTAACAAAGACTAAGATTAAGCGCAGCAATAAATGCTTCAAACAAGACTGATCTGAAGACTGATAAAAAGAAACAACACACATACTTACTTTGCTAACTACCGTTGTATTCGTAATTAGCATCTAACAAAAATGGGAGTTTTCAAAGCGAGCACTTTGTGCTGTTACGCAATAATTTATCATTATTATCGTTTAATGCTATTATTGCAACAAAAAGGTATCTTAAAAATATCACACTTAACCTAAAACTAACCTTATCATGTGCAGTATGAGGCAGTCAATTTTTTCATGTTTACATTTTGACCCAAAAATGTATAATAACCTTAGATGTTTAACATGTTATATTATGACTTTTTTAAATGGAATAATAATGCAATCTGTTAGGCAGTTATCTAATATGTAATAAGCCATATCAGAGTATAATGTTGGCAGCTACAAATAACCCTTTTTCTAACAGTTATGGTCAAAAAATGTATTCCAACTACCAGTCTTATCATTGTGTTTCAGGTGTTGTTTACTTCGGATCATCTTCAGCATTTACAAGCCAAACAATAACAATTCCGCATTTTGTTGATTTCAAGCAGACTTAAACTACCTAATACAATTGAAATGACTGGGTTGGCTGGTGTACTGATATACATGAAAGGAATATACATGTATATATTGTATTCTCGGTGTGGCTCGACTCATATTTCCTTTTTTCTTATTATTATCTCAACCATCTCCATCAATTGTTTAAAACGCTATCTCATTCTGAATAGGATAACGTAGTTGCGTATACACTTATTCCGTCAGCAACATTGTTATCTTGACATTATAACGATTCAAAAATACACATAAGAAGAGATACGTGATATAATGGAATAAAGTTACATAGAATAAACAGAACTTGTTAAAATTAGACTCATGATAACGGTTTTGTAGTATGATGATGCCAACAAATTTAACCTCTACGTGGTAAAACGTCATGTGGGATTTTTTTTCTTCAAAATAAATTGAAAGGTTAACATATTAAAGGTATATATTATATCAAGCTCAAACCATATTTTAAACTGGATTCAGATTTTAAGAATGAACCTCTTTGTATAATTGTTTGTGTTTATTTGTTTCGTATTTTGTGAATTGTTACTTATAGCCAATTTTTGAAAGTACCGAAATTTAAAAAAAATCAAAATAAAACCAAATTATATGCTTTGGTATTTTTTGGAAAACTTAAGGAAGCCCAAAACACTTACACACTAAAGAAGATGTTACTCTTTTTAGAGCGATTTCCTCATATCTTTACCCATACTTTAAGTTATCCTCAAATTCATAATATCTTTCATTCCTCTCATTCATTATCTACATGTCATTCTTTTGTATATCATTTGTGTCACTCACACCTTGCAATGTTAGAATAAAATAATATTTCGGAAAATCTATTTAGAAATTTATATCATTAGAAAGTAAAAAAGGCGTTAAATGCATAGGTATCTATTGAATTGTATCCCATATTTACATGTTTAGCTTTACCCAGACCTCAACAGCTTCGAAGCGCGCCATCTATTCTGATAAAATTCATTATTATATCTACGCGTTTACGCGTTGAAATAGGTGCCCTTTCTTATTATGTTGCAGTATTATATGGGAATATATCATGACACATGATATCAATGCAATGTTTCAGTGAATTTACTATTTGTATAAATTTTCTTGAAAAGACATCTCACGATAAAAACCATCTTGATAAAATGTCAACTGTTTCTAGCTTCATACTTTTATAATAAGATATGAATGATGCAATAGCAAATCAAGTAAACTGATCCTTTTTAACGAATATACACCATTTGTAATAAACCTTTATATTTCTGCAATTAAATCGTCACGTGATCGCATAATAAGAGTAGAAAGAAAATCTATTCATTCACAATGCATGCATTGCTTTTGTAAGTACCTCCCTATATAAGACTTAAAGAAGGTAGAATAATTGTGATATAAGTGTTCTTATCTAGTCATAGATTGTGACAGAAAGCCAACGGCCTTGTGTACTATTCATGCCTATGAATATTTTTTCAATTCATCTTTGCAAAAATATTGTAATAGAAGAGGATGAATACAATATCCTTCGTTATGGCTTAGCTTACTGAAATCACACAAATACATTGACTTAGCAATTGAAGGCTTCTCAGTATGTTCAAATCACTTTTAGAAAGCCAATAGATAATCAATCAACTATGGTAGAAATAAAAACGTGAACATATGCATTACAAATTTGTTTAGCTTCTTATGCAAATAACTGTGTTTCTGTATTCAATTTTTTTTTTTAATCTCCCACATTTCACTATCACACTCTGTTGTATTCTTTCTCTCTCCCACACATTTCTTGGCATCACAATCACATAGGTTCTTTCCATTAATATTACATCCTAAACTCTCACACTTTGTAGAGAAATAGGTTAATATTCTGTAAACGCTTTAGCTACTTTATGGACCCAAACCCGTTATAGCTCAGTCGGCTAGCTGGCCATGATCGATCACCGCAGTTTGATTCCAGCCAGTGCTGGTTGTTTGACAAATCGGGGAGTTTATCAGTGTCTTCATTGCTTCCATTGGTGCAATAAATCCTTTACTTCTCAGGAAGTCAATGTAGTGAAACAATCCCAATGATTAACGGAACACTTTAAAGTGTGCTGAAGCCGCGTGTTATTACAAAGTCAGGGAGGCAAAGCACAATGTAAATAACCTAAAATATGTATTTATGTATGTATTTACTATTAACATCTATAATGCTAGATATTTAGGCAAGGAAATAGGGGTGCAGTTGAAACTACCTAAAAATGACTAAGTATTATATTATTTTTCGGCGTGATTTTCATTTTCTGTGCCATAATTATTCACATATCACGACCGTGATAAATTAACGCATGTAAAATGTTTGCTTGGGTTCACATTCATATCGTTACTCTTTCGTCTTTCATAACACGTACATTCTCACTAACAATCATGCCTACTACGACACTAAAACCAATAATGGATGTTGCAAAAATATCAGCAAGAACCAAAGTGTGATGATAACCCTATATATTATGGAACGCCCCCCCCCCCCCCCCAGTAGCAACCTCACAACAACGATTAAGAGTTACATTTGAACATTCACAACTTTCATACGTAAAACACATGCATACACAAACATTCCTCATTAAAATAAAAGGTAAAACGAAAAGGTAAAACAAAATATAAACTTAAATTTAAAGTGGTTCAACGAACATTTAATGCTGCTCATGGCAGCACATACATGCATGTTGAGCCAAAGCAATGAACCCATTTTGTCATATATAACTCCTACTTGAGTGTAAATGCCGGTCATTTATCAAATTAAGTAAAACTAGTCTTATTATGGCAGGTTGACATTTTCAATTAGAGCCTTGCTCGCTTATATGCCCTCGGGACATACTATGAATTGAATTACCTGCATGTAGCTATACTTATAGCACATCTCAATTTGGCGGGAGAAAAATATGTATGACAACATACAACACAGCTTTCCCATCAAATATGTCAATTAGCCTCTTACAACGACACTTGTTAACATGTCAGTATAGTTATATATTTCAAGGCAGTTTTAGCTTCTACTTTGACAATGGTGTCGTTAGTAATGCTTCTTAGATATTTTAATATTGTTTCTGCAATTGATTACCACAACATCTATCCAATTTAATGTTTTATTTAACATGTTATTTTCCATAGATAAAATAAGATGCATTCTTTAGCGGGATGAGATAAAATAGCTTGTATTAAAACAAAGATAGTGGACTACCAAATTTACCAGGACATAATCACGTGAGGCAATTTGTATAACTGATCCATTAAATAACCAAATAATTTTCCCATTTCAAATTAGTTTCTCACAGATATACTTCACACTGCAAAGTGTCATTTCGAGAATTATTTCCATGGCTGCTGATACCAGAATCCCCACAGCTGTTTCTTTTGATCATATTCCGCTTATCATTTGTCGTGTGAAGTGCAACATTCTCATTGGCAGTTTGCTGTTTGTTAGAAGATGCTACTGAACTACTTGTGTTGTGCATTGCATAGTCGTTATTCCGATCGCCGCCATCTTGTGTCTTTAAATCAGCGTTTAATTTGGAAGGCATTAAAGGATCAGTAGGTTTTGATTCCTCATCGGGATTTTGATCAGCTGGTAATGTATAACCATCAGGAGTCCTATTTTCCTGTTTTGTATGACAGTCACTATTACCCGAGCAATTATTACCTTCTCGCTGAGGTGAGGTTAGTGATGCAACACTTACAACAGATACATTGTTATTTGAGCGAGATACACTGAAGTCTGATGCTGATTGAAATGATCTTGATGTCCCCGCGTCCTTGCCGAGATTATCACTTACTCCAAATTGATCGTCATCGCCATCATCTAGGTTTTGAGCTAGTGGTTTAAATCTCTGATAGCTAGGATCCTGTCCCGCCAACCAATATGTCAGAAGTTCTCCTTTGCCCTTCATGCTTACTAATCCACGTGATTCTAGCTGGTATCCACCGATAACATCTAGGATAGCTTTAATCTCCTGACTGCAATGGATCTTTAGTGCTGAAAATATAACGAAACAATATGTAAACAATTTTAAGATAAGATGAGCCAACATTTTAGTTAAAACAATATCAATAAAACATAGTACTCATCAGCCTTAAATACCTGTTGTTAGTTCTTACTCAAAATGAAATGTCAACAACAAAAACTTGATGAATAGATCTGGCAATTCTTTTTTGTTGTTGAGTTGGTTATGTTTGTCTTACTCTATTAAGTAACGACGTTTTAGATAGAAAAATCGAACATAGCTATCCATCATTAACATAAACATGACATTACTAACTTATGTGCAATTTTGGTTTAAGTTTTTTTTCGACAGGTGTTTTGGTTTTACAATGTCAACCAAAGCACTCTGTAAAATGACAAGTAGCCAGCAGTGTCCAGATGACAAAAATATTAAAATATTTTAAACAGGGAATTCCCTTAACACTTGTTACATGGAACACTAAATTAATTTATTCATACATCAAAGGTCAACATACTATGCATAGTATAAAAAACATATAAAAGGTACACATGCATTTGACACATTCAATCTAATCTAGTAGAAATGTTGAAAAATGATTACATTAGACTGTCTGTTTTACAATTTACACTTGCTGTTAGACATTAGTTTTGGAACATTGATTTATCCAAAAGTGAAATTTCGGTGACATTCACATTTCGAAAATGATAAAATGACTTTCACTTTAACATTGAATGCAATTTGACAGTTTATTAAAATCGGCCATGTTACATTTTCCTGAAGAGAAGTAATATAGAACTCGATTCTACCATTTGTAATTGTGGTAACCCATACATTTGAAATCCGAAAAAGGGTCTATTTAGAAATTAATTTAAGTTAATCATTAAATGTATTTTTAAACTTGCTTAATTCACTTTTTGAAGCTTAGATAGACTGAAGTAAGAGTTATTCAATATTTTTCCTGATGTTTATTATAAAACAAATTCGAAAGCGGCTTTATTCGTACAAATTCACCTGCACAACCTGGATTAGCAATACATGAGTTAGAAGTTTCTGTGTGTTGTTATTGCAGGTGCAGAAGCAGATTAATTTAATAAGAAAACGTTTCAGTGCAGATGTTTGTGAAACATATAATGTTACCAAATGCATTTCTTAATGCTTTACCGTATTAAATATAAAAGTATGTTTATGTAACATTTCAAGGCCATAACATTGCTGGCCATGATGTTCAAGTTGTTGTATTTGAAGCATTAGTAAACATGTTATAACTTGAGTTACTTTGATAACCAGTGAAGGATAATTAATTTAATTTATCCTGTAAGTCAAATAAGGTTATAATGTTAAATACTTATGGTAAAGGGTTTAACCCTACATTTTTGGATCCATAAAAATAGGTTCTGGAATATCACTATGATTGTGTACAAGTGGTGTGATAGCTTGAAGTGCTTACCTGCTCCATTTGACTCCATTCTAGAGGCAGTGTTGACTGTATCTCCAAACAGACAGTATCTTGGCATGGCAAGTCCTACAACGCCAGCTACACACGAACCTGTACACATTGAAGACAAAAATGTTTTTAATAGGTATGGTATATCATAAATAAAACAATATCCTTAGATACGAACGTCCTTGCTGCTCTTAACCAAAGTGTACAATAAGGTTAAGGTTATGCAGCTCTGTTTCCAGATATATTCCACAAATCTACAAACTTTTCAAATGCTCGTCTTGAACCTAAGGTGAAGACTTAGCCAAAGATTTTTGATATTTCTTGGCAATAATCGAGATAACAGAATTGCATATTGCTGTCCTGTTGATCAACCAAACAGAATAATGAATGCTTTGGTAAAAACAATAAATATTACCTCATGTTCAACATGGACAACTGAAAAGTTGTGCATGTATGTGTCCAGGGATATTGCACATCTACCAACATTTCAAATGCTTGTCTTGAACTTGAGGTGATGACTTACAAACTTAGTTTGTTTACAATACTGTCACATCTTATCTTAGAGGGCAGTCCCAAATCAAATTAAAAACTTGATCTAAATGTAGCCGAATGCTATGAAATAACTTAATGTGACTGCAGATTTAGTGTGGTTGCTTACTCAAATTTGGTATGATTGTGCCAGGTCTATATGTAAATACAGCAGTCCTATTTTGCGTCTTTTAAAAAAATATTATGTGCATTTTGAATTATCTCCCTGTTAAATATTATAATTGTGGTTTGCTATTGTAACAACCATGTACATAGTGCCAGAAAGTGTATGCCCATTTTTGAAGCTTCATATTTCCACAAAAAAATTATTTGTATAGTAAAAATGAAAATATTAATTTAGAAAAGTGTTAGACAATTATTTTGATACTAAACTAAACCCTTTTGAGATCCAACTAAATAATAACACTGACTTCAAAGAACCGGAAATACTTTATATGATTACTTTTTGGACGCCATATGGGCATAGCTGTACTAATGTAGTAGCTTGTAGTATTGGGGGATTTTCTATAATATCTTCACTGATCACGAAACTAAGTTGTTGATTATGCTTGGCGGTATTTTGAACATTAAAATCTGAAAGTTAGAACAGGCTTACAAATGCAACGTTGTAAGGATAAGCGAAAAAGGATACAACAGTATTGTGTCGATACTACACTACTTAAAAGTTGAGTATGCTTCCACACACATAAAGCATGTCAGTCATTAAGCTGTACCTCTCTGTACCTCACTCTATAGCTATATATTCTTCAGTAATTCCTCAATCAAAATCTTGATAAGAAATTCTTTCGGCATATTGGACAACAGACAGTCCCTGTCAAACATGGCTTACGTGTAGGAATATTAATCTCTCTTGGGCTTACTGCCGACAACGTGTCCCACTTTTTCACTCACTACTATAATGATGTACAATAAAAACCTGTTCTCTAAAGAATTGCAAGACAGACATGACCTCCAGTCACGATTAAATTGGACATATTAAGCATTTATTGATATCAAGCTTTATCACTATATGAAATATTAATACGTTTACACCTGGGATGGCACATTACATTTTCTGAAAGCTACAAAGCATAAACAAACAGCATAACCAAGCTGTACATTCAAAACCATTTTTGATACACTTCTGCCTCTATTTCATTTTATCACTCCAATTATGAACTATCAATGCGAGAGTTGATTCACAGCTTTACTAATGTTGCAGCAACTGTCTAATTGATCAAATTCGATGTAAATAACAGTGTCAAAAATTCAAAAATATATTTTGACTCGTTTAGTTAAATTGGTTGTCAAACTGCTACGGACACGTTTATGACTTTACTAATAAACTTATTTTTACGTGAAATAAAACAATATGCATTCAGGACCTTAACAGAGATAAATTTGCAAATAAAGTAATCATCTAAAAACACATTATATATGCAAGTCTCTGAAGTCATTGGCTATCTATTAGTGAGGTGAAATATATGTAGCTTAGTGATATTCATGAGATAACTATAACGTTGATTATTATGAACTTATATATTGCTAGGGTTTTTAGCATTAAAATAAATGGTAGGTAATAAATCAAACAGGTTTAAACTATAACTTATATTCTCTTAAGTATACACATATACTTTAAAGTATATATAGGTATATACAATGCATTAAAATTGTATAAAAGTACATATTTGTATTAATATCCGAAGACTAAAATAATTCCAATCACACCATACTAGAAACACATTCACCAACAACGTGACTATTGGATAATGAAGTATGACCAAACTTAGACTTGTTCAAGTCCGTTCTGACATCCCTTTTTACCCCAATAGATACCAATTTCTTTAGCTGTCTTTTCTTTGTCCTTTACGAACATTACATTATTCAGTGTGATTCTGGATCATTCTGCTTGTATCACAATAACTCAAATGTATACCTAGTCTTTGTCAAAGACTCGGTCCTAATTTTGTCACTCGAGCATCGAGCGCCGAAGGCGTGCCTATGCAGTGGTCCCCGTCAGTTTTTTGTTACACGTGCTGTGGCACAGACTAACGTCTATGGTTCCAGGTGGTACATTATATTCCCATGCAGTGGTCCCCGTCAGTTTTTTGTTACACGGGCTGTGGCACAGACTAATGTATACCCACACACCACCTAAAGAACTCCGTGATTTACCACCAACTCTGCTTGATAATTTATCTTGTTGATATGAAAAAGTATCCATATGAAAAAACATGCCACAATTTACTATCAATCTGGCTATTTCAGTTTTACCGTTAGATGGAAAAAGAAGAAACAACATGAATGACATATGGCAAGTTGACAACTGTGTTTATATAAGGGATTAGGTCCAATTAGTAGTTAATAGCCCCAGAGGATCTATCATATCAGGTTTTGCTTTGAGAATTTGATAAAATATAACATCCTACATGTAATTCTGGTGATACTTAGTTTTACTCACAGCATAAATCATAGGAGATACAATTCGAGAGATGCATTTTCTGATTTGAGTGAGTTTGTCAGCTTATTTGTCAGTGAATAATTTAGAACACAAATCTATTTCATTTGATCAAGAGATGAACTAAGTATTGAAGGCGTGAGGAAGTTATTTGACATAAATTGTGCAATTATGTGAGTCTGTAATTAGAATTACAGACTCTATAGAGAAAGCATCTATGCCTTGAATCAAGGCTAGACCAAACTTGGAAAAGGAGTTTATAGCTATCTGTCATTGTTCTTTACATAATAACAGGAACTGAATATGACTAAAAACAAAATACAACAACCGGTGGTCCGTTGGTGAATATTGCGACTACCAATCTTTTAAAAGGTAAATTGTAAAGTGCATTTGTTTCAACAATTGATTTTTTTATTTTGAGCATTGCCAATCCAGCGGGTCATAATCTGTTGTAGTGTTGCCGGTGCAACACGCAACATCGTTGCTCTTGCAAAGTAAGATACAAAAAGTTGTTTTTCAACTAATTTTGTTGAATAATATTGGTTAGTACAAACAGTGCCAAACATTTTTAAATTATACATTTTGTTTCCTCTGAGGAGCCTCGGATTGCGTTTCCTCATTCCCTTCATCACAAAGTAAAGCTCTTGAAAATTGATTTAGATGAAATGTAAAACCGCTCAGTATAGGTAAGACGTTGATTTATATTTACCGTACTTATTCACCGCTTTGAGTAAACATCGGTAAGCTTATATAGGTTCTTAAACATCTTTGTCATTCCTGGTCAAGATCTGGCTTTCACGATTTTTACCACACATGCTGAATATTCAATTGTAAGATGAAACTCTTAAAAGGCTGAACTCATAATACAGTAAATAGTTTTCGAAAAAAACCAATTGGTATTTGCTCCAAACTTGTTAGGTCAAACAGAATTATCAATACATTGGTGACACTTGGAATAGTGTGCGCATTTAATTTAATTTAATTTAATTTAATTTAATTTAATTTAATTTAATTTAATTTAATTTAATTTATTAATTACCTTAACTTTTTTCTTAAAAAGGGAACGCACACTTTGAGCATACTGTGTTAAACTTTCATATTGGATTTATAACTGTATGTGTAAGTATTGTACAGTTTGTTCGTAAAGCGCTTAAAAACTTCGACAGGATGCGCTTTATAAGCATCGTTTGATTAATATTATGATTTATTCGTCACTCTACTTTGATATGGCTGTCTTTAAATCTGTTATAGTAGCCTTATTTTTGAACGTGCATTTTCTAACATAAATTATATATTTTGCGATATGGTTAGGTATTATTGTTCAAAAAATCAGCATTTTCCATGTATGTATGCTAGTTAACTATGGGCTTAGTATGCTCGTCTCTTCTTGTTGTTTTAATTAAACCAAATATAAAAGTCGATGTTTATTTGTTTTCAAATTGTCAACTTGAACCACAGATTTATACCGCTATTGTCGCAAAGAATGCAGTGGATAAACGCGCTTCACGGTAAAACACACCGAAACCCCCAATTAGATATCCATGCTCGACCGTAATGGCGGCGATGTCTGGAATCTCTGGTATAAATCTGTAACTTGAACACGTTTGGCTTTGAAATATTGGTGATTATTTGCAAATAAACTGTCTGACGATCTTCAATGTCATAACAAATGATCGATTGTATTGCACTACAACAGTGTCTTGGCATTCTCTATCTACGATTATCTATATGATAAGAATGCAACACGGAGTACTGTACCAGCTGCCCTTGCTTCGATATGTCTAGCCACCATTTAAATTTAAATTAAATAATAGTTGACTCATTCGTCATTTCTGAGAAGCTTAGTTCATTGGAAGATAACATTAGATCTTAGTAACGGTGAACGACGAAATCGAATTAATCCAGATTTGAAAACAACATAAGTTATTAAATGGGGGTAATGGCTATAACAGATACATACGGGCTGAATTTCTTATTAAGAAGTCTGGGTCATTTATTTATTTGATTTATACATTGTTGTAATATAGGCATTGCCTAAATGAATCGTAAAAGACAAATACTAAAAATATAAAGTACAATCTTTATGTAATTATTTCATTTTGTTGGCTTCCGCTAAACAATATCTGATGGCATAACAAGAATTGACTTTATAAAGGACAAGGGCAATTTTTGAGTTTTTAACAAAGTAGAGCACGCAATACATTTACCAAATAACACTGACCATAGAAACAGATTAAAAGGCGCCATTCTTTAACAAACAGGTCTTACTACAAGGTTCAAGTTACATCATTTTCTTGGACAAATTAGATGAACAAACACATTTAAGCGAAGACGAGGCTTGTTGTGTTAAATCAAGACTGTAAAGGGGATAAAGGAGTTGGTATGCAATTTTTGCAGACGGTTTTTAATTCTGTGCACACTGTCTTTGATCATTTCTAAGAACAACACGCATAAACCACTGTATGCTCATTAATCATCGGATAAGATGTTCCATTGATTTTCCTGCATTTCTGATTCCAAAAATGGAACTAACTAACGACAAGCTAATTCTTATTCCAATTTGACGTCAGTAACACATATATTCTTCCAGGGCCTGTTGACAGCCAAAATGTTGCCCTTGCCTAAATGTATAGTCCTCAAAATGGCCAAAGAGTCGTGTATTACAATACAATTGAAAGTTATACACACTGTTTGGGCAAGTACCAAAGCATTTGAGTGATAAAACTGTTATCTCTACCTTTTTATTGGTGAATTTCTGAGGCCTAGGTAATAAGTGCATTCCTATGTTCTAAAACAACTTCTGAGGCACAAGCGGGTTCAAAAATAAACACGAGTATCTTCTAGCGCATGTAGCTCAAACAATAGCCTCATTCATTTTTGTTGAAGAGGTATGGTCCACATAAAATATTCCTAGCTTAAGACAACCAGTCGCTTTATAGCCGAGAAAATGTCTTCTCATGGCGTTTGATGAGAGGCCATTTTGTACACAACGACAATGGAAAGCTATTTACAGGTGTGTTTCCTAAAGGGCATAAATAGAAGCAAGTCACCAAATTATTCTGAAAATTCAAAGATAATAAAGATAACATAACCGGATGAACAATCGTCTTTTTATTGCATGTTTTGTGTCCACAGTTATAATAATATTGACAAAAATAATAATTCATCATTAAAGATCCCGTAAGATTCTTGTTTGTCAGAGACTTTTACAGAAAGTTGCAATTTCATTGAGAACATAATGATGCTGATGAACTAAATCTCATAACTCTTTCATTGTAACATTTAATAATGTTACCGGCATAATTGTGTAATAAATATAAATAACATGTGTTTTATCTATTTATCAGGACCAACATGATCCATGCTCATTAATCAAATTCCGTGTATACTAAGCCATGGTAAATTTGTTAAAAACCTCATTAACAAATGCCAATTATTATAGATGTGGTGTAAGGTATTTTAATCGAAGCATTTTCAGCTATAAGAAAATCCTCAGCCTTTATTAAGCCTTCAGGTATTCCAGTTATCCAGACTAGTGTAATAACGTCTAGCTTCATGGTCAGTAAATCCGGGTTAATTAACTTTCCACGCCGAGAGGTATCAGGTTCGCCTTTCACTATTGTTTAAGTTCTTTAATCACGAAGAAGGTACGGGTTAAATAACGCACTATCGAGAAAAACTGTGTGTAAAATTTCAATTTGTAGGTTTGGAGTCTTGTTTAATATGATGTAATGCAGTGAGGTCGAAGCAGAAATCATATGATACATGGTTACAAATAAATATATGGTGATTTAGAGTGGTGTTTATGACAATTTAACCTATATTGGAAGCTTTTTCTCAAAGTTCACTTGTTAAAAATGTATATATTATCCTTAATAATAGACGCAACAACTCAATCTTGTATCAATGCAAAAGCAAATAATTTACAATAGCCCCACAAATTGATGCCTTTGACTGGATATAGTTAATTTATATTTATATAAAAATTCGGTCGGATGTCATCACAATTATATACCTTATTTAAGCAACAGTTTATATTATTATTCATTTAAGGGGGGCTAGGTTGATTTGAACCAACTTTTGAGATCACTTTTCGCAATGTTCTACGGTTGCCATGGTAACCAGGAACCGACCAATCAGATTATTTCACACAATAATTCAATTTTGGAAACGAAAATAGAAAATCGGGCTTCATTATTTCACCTTAAGCGCTTTTATATGTTTGAAATATCGAGCAAAGTATTTTTAGAATATGAAAATTGACTATAAACAAACAATTTTCCATATTTATATGAAAAAGTTGTGTTTTTATTGGAAAGCATGAATATAATCAAATTATGAGTGCATTTTAAGTCACAAAAAGCAATTCCAAGGGGTTTTTATGGATTTTTTAAACATTAACAGGCTAAATATATAGCTGGGCGAGAAAAAATAAAGAGATACATAAGAAATGCGTTCTTCCTGAAATTTTGACTTGTTTTGATGCGCAACGGTAAATTGTATACTTTTAAACATAACAACAAACCGAAATGTATTACTATTGATACAAAAAACGAATTTGCTAAAAGTCACTGGTTGAGCGTTTTCTACACACAAATATACAGAAACGTCAAAATATTGTCATTATCCTTACATTAATCGATCATAATATTAGAACCGAAAGTCCGTTTGAGCTCAAACAAAGTGCATTTTAAAGCTGAGAATATGTTGTTTTGTGTTACGTGGCTATTGTATTTTTGCTAAGTGACCAACATTTTGAAATTTGTCAACCTAGATCCCCCCTCCCCCTTAAATAACGTAACATACACACACTCGTTTTCATCCCCCAGTTTCTAATAAATGTAATTAAAATGACGGTCCAGTGGTAAATAAGATATCGTAAAAATGCACCAAAGCAAACCATGAACGTAAGTTTTTCTTTCATTCGAGCTCAGTACTTTAACCACTGCATAATAACTCCACCACAGGTGCTTGAATTAAGGCTTCGGTTATTACATTCTCATAGCACTGAAGATGCCGACATCAACTCATCATTGTATTAGCGCTTAATTGATCAAGCGTTGGACATTATTAACAACAACAGCTGTGGTGTCTAATATATAATCATAGTATGTGCAACATCGTTCCCTCAACTGAGCTTTAGGACTCCGATAGATTCATAATATTTGTGAACATGGTACATCTTTCAAACAACGCGTGATCAGTTTTTAATGGTTCTGTTTTAGAATAATATATGGTGCTCAAAAAGGTATAAGAGTTACAGAATAATGTGTCAATAACCAACAATGCGTTGTTATTCATGTATCATGTTATGCGCATTTCTTATCAGTAAAATATTAATTCTTAAAAATGCATATTTGCTAACATTTAAGCAAATGTAATTAAAAGTATTCAGTTTTATTAACTTGTTTAAATCACAAAAGTTCTGTTTTAGAATGTCGGTGCCAAAAATATGTCCGACAGAGTAACCACACATAAGTATCGTTTCTAAACGAGCATGTATAGCTATATCTTGGAACTTGGATAATATACTTCTGAATCATCCTCTTGGGATCTTAGCTAGAAGTTTATCCTTGAACCTAGGACTGAGTGCTGACAACAGACCCGGGGTAATACCCCTTCTCTTGCGATTAGGTCTGCAACTTTAACGTGTCCAGGGTTTGCTCGTCTGGTACACGGGACCACCATTTTACGTGACTCTCCGAACCACGGCACGCCATACACCCACTGCAGTGTCAGCACGTTTAGACCACAGTGAGTGGGGTAGAGGAGAAATTCTACAATTAAATCTGAACTGCAAATTTGGCTTCTCAAGTGAGAAATTAAACGTTGTGTACGAAATCTGATTTTGACATGATTGCAGAATTCCCGACCTTATAGGAACATTTTGGGAGCCTCAAAAATCCACAGCTTGGCGACTCGTGGATTCGAACTCGGTTTCTCCCGGCCAGAGCCCAGCGCGCTAAACCACTCGGCCACCTCTACCTATGACTATGTTAATTCACCTGTTATGTCGGGTTCGGAGTAAGACAGCTAAACTATTTTAGCATATCACCTAAATACGCCAAGAACAATAATAGTCCAGCTATTTGTGTTTGCCTATTATAACCAGGGCAGGGCAGGGTTGTGCTATAAACTGATTCTCAAAATAAAATTGTTCAGAGATCCATCGCATCGGGTATCGATGCCGCATGACAACCCAGCGCATATAGATAGTGGAGCAGCGCACACCTGGGTTCTTTGATCATGCGCGACACAGCCAATCAGAGCCAATATTTACCACTTCTTGGTAGACGCACATCACACAAAACGCAAGGCTCAAGTCTCTGAACAATTTTGAGAATCACTTTAGTACTGTAGTAGATATTTTGGATCACATTTAATTAAGTCTGGACATTTCGCTTAATCTACTTTTACCATATATGAATATGACGTTTCAGTTATTAAAACTAATATCAATAATGAATAGGTTACCTCGTTACCCTAAGCTGTCAAACTTTGTTTTGCACGACTAATGTATAATTTTTTAAGGCTTTTATCAAGATAAAAAGTTTACAAGTAATTTAGGCAAATTATAAATGTTTGGTTTAACTCATAAATGCAATAATTTTGTTTCATTATGTTGACTGATTTTATCTCCACAGAAATAATGAGAAAGACAGAGAGAGAATTGAAGAATACACAAAGAGGAGTTGACAGAGACAGAGCTAAACTGGAAAGAGAGGAGAAGAAATTGGTATGGGCTTTTTTGTAAAATTTGTGAATATATTTTTTATCTTAGAGCTAAATTACATCTATATTTGATAAGATTTTTCATAAACTTTTATGATAATAAATTACAAATTCAACTTTGATTTGTACAAGTTTGGTAAGATTGCGGATTTGCGGGAACAGGTAGTATAGTTATGAATTGATTATGAAGATACTTGGTTCTCTCGGTTGGTAAATATTAAAGCAAAACTAATCTGCAAATGAGGCATCCATGGATGGAGGGCTGATTTACAAATTACAATACATAGTTGTATAAATCTTTAGCTTCACACCAATGTCACAGTCCCAGGATTGATTCTTGGTCTCGTTGCTGTATCTGCATTGGGTTCCAATCTAAACTTGTTCTAGCAGGTTTTACCTAATAGTATCGAGTACTAGGGTTTTACCAGAATCTTTAACTGGGCTGATTACCAAAATAAATTACGAAGTCTTGTTTCTGACAGGCCTGCTGTTCTAAACATCTATGCGGTCTAGTCACAGATATAGACCGGAGATCCCACACTTCGACGCCAGTTTGGTTGAGCATGGAGATCTAATTGGGGGTATTCGGGTTTTTGCTGTGAACAGCGTTTTACCACTGCATTCATTGCAACAGACTACAGTACTGTGAATTTAGACACGCTTGAAAAGCCACAATGCACGCAAGGCTAATAATGGATGCATTAATTATGCTTGTGTTCATTTCTACGTGTGCTGTCGGCAAGGACCCGAATACCCCATATTAGAACTCCATGGCTGATTACGCCATTACATGTGGTCAGGGATCTCCAGTATATATCTGTGTATTAAAGAGGTTTAGCATCTCCTTCCTATATAAGTTTTTGACCTATCTACATTTTATAAGATCAAACAAAACTTGTTGCATACAGTCTATTTGTCAACAATTGTTTCACATAGGACGTCTCATTTTGCCTTCTTTTTCTTTCCAAATGGCAAGTACTGAACCAAAATATTATATTATTTACATGTATGTTAGGATATGTACAAGTACTATTCTACTATTTACACATATTTTTATCTGGATGGAATATGAACATTGTGTGCTTCCACAAATGTTCTTGTTCTTTGTTATCAAACCATAATACTTAACATTTTTATAAGCCAAAACTTGGTACTCATAATCAGATATCGCCATATGTGAGTGCCACCGAGTCATAAACAAATGATAAATATTTTAATCACTACTTCTACTCTAATACCCATATAAAGTACAGTACATCTTTTTCTCTCTCTTTTCTTGATGGAATATGAAGCACATAGTGTTCTTCCACAAATGTTCTAGTTTATGTATTTTACAAATAGAATATTTATGAAGTAGTATTGCTGTGTTTTCTTCAATGACTTCGGTAATACATTTTCACACTCAATTTTAAAACAGAATCAAGTTTTGGAACAAGGGATATCTGCTAGAGCAACTGTTTTCTTATTTTGATACCTTAAAAACAAAAACTTTCTTTTAACTACATTCACTTCTAGTTTCACACTTCTTGGAAACCAATAATTTACTTGTTCCTGCGGATAAGAATTTCATTTAAAAAGTAACATAAATTCTCATTTAGGTTACACACTCAAAAGACACAATCCCATGGAAGCGTTTTTTTTCTAACTTTTAGTTCCACAACAAAGTCATTTTTACTTGGCAGACAAACTAAAACAGCATTTCACAGCGAAAGATTTGTTCATCATTTTCCTGTTTTGTTTTGTTTTTTAATAAAAAAGAATTGAAACAGGCTTACTTTCTTGTCTACTTCCTTGTCATAAAAAAAAGATTGAATTCAGAATGTTTAATTTTAGCAACAATCCACTCACGGGCTAATTTGGCAATAATTATTATTTTCAAATTCAATACATTATACAATTTTAAGCATAAAATACAATGTTAATGAATACACTTGAAAAGAGAAAGGATACTTCTTGTAAACCCAAGAATAAAAAGCAATTCATATTATAGAATTACTTGATCAATTTAACAACAAAAATTAGCACTTTTACGATTTTTAAACATTTTTTCTATCCTACCTACAGTTTACATAATATGTTACGTCACTTTGTAAGATGAAACAGGAAACTTCTTAAAATGCAATTAATCTCAACAGTTTAAACTCCCTTTAACAACAAAAAATGTAAATTATAGCACAACTGGTACACGTAGCACACAATTCAAAGTCACTTTATCCCCAATTAAAACTACCAAATCAGTTCATCTCCATACCACTTGTGTAACATCATTTTGGGAGATGATACAGGGATCTTCTGAAAGTGCAATTCATCTCAACTGTGTGAAATCCTTTTTAACAATAAAAAAACCTGCAATTTCAATTTTTTAGCACAACTAGTTAACAATAGCACAATTATAACCACTTATCACCAATTGAAACCGCTCAACCAGTTCAACTCAATACCTTTCTCATGCATCATAAAACCTGCAATTTCAACATTTAGCACAACTAGTTAACTCAGCACAATTATTACCACTTATCACCATTGATTGAAACCGCCAAAATAGTTCAACTCCATACCTCTCTCATGCATGACACGATTCTGGCGCTGTTCACGTCTCCATTCCATGTCCGCTTGGGCTTGGCCTTGGAATTGAGGCTGTGGATATCCCATCTGTGGTATACCTGGTATAGCCATGTTGAAGTTAGGATTAGGTGGCGGCATGTTGACATTGACAACTTGGTTGTAGTTGATGAAACTCATATTTTGTAAGGGGGGGTTGTTTACTGGACCATTGTACACGGGAGGTGGATTGTTGTTGTTATTACCTGTATTACCGTATGGTGCCCATCTGGTTCTTTGTCTCTGTCTTACAACACTAATAGGATTGTGTTTTGGTGGAGAAACAAATTGGCCCGGCTGAGGAACGAGTAGGTCTTGTTGGGACACAAGTATGCCTGACTGGTTTGCTGGTGGTGCTACAGAATGGTTACCAGCAGAACTAGGGCGGCTTGGGCGACTCTCTGCTGGATTTGGTAGACTTCCTGTAGACATATGACGACCATCTGCAGAATTAGGACGACTTTGTGTAGAGCTTGGTTTTGTCTCAAACAAGTTGAGAGAACCATCGGCTGAACTTGGACGTTTCTGATCAGACTTGGTATGATTTCCAGTCAACATCTGGTGACCATCTGCTGACTTGGGCCGACTTTGCTCTGAGTTCTTGTTTTGCCCCTTGTCATCATTCTTGTTTGAACTGTTAGCTGAGCTTGCCAATGATTCTTCTGGCATCTTTCCTAAAGCTGCTGGAGTACTCTTTGTTCTTAACTTTGGCTTGGTTGAAGCAGATCCTGGTAGTGGCTTATCAAAATCTATGAAACCAAGAGCATTTGGTAATGGAGACGGAGACCTGGCAGGTGGGCGCTCTTCAGCAGATGGCAAACTACGGCTTAACTCGTCTACGTGTCTTGGTGGACCTAAACCCCATGCACTAGCTATATGGGTAAGAATGAGGTTAGTGATACGGCGATGTGCCTGATGGGTCCAATGCACGCCATCTGGCGCTCTGCGATGAAGCTGATACCTGAAAAAGTAATGCAGATCCAGCACATCCAGACCATACGCGCTTGCAAGTTCTTTGGCATAAAAATTGCCTTCTAAGACATCTAATCTTAAGGTTGAGCACAAAAAATCCAGCTCTGGTAGTAAGAACCCTCCCCTGATCTTATTGGCAACAGGCAGAGCAGCATTCCAGATGAACAGGCACTCTGGCGGTAGTGCCTCTGTGGCTGCTCGGAAGGTCTTCTCTAAATTAGTCTTGTACTTATTCATGGAAGTTGGGCCATATCTTGAAACATCCCATAGACAGGAATTCATAATGACAACATCTGGTCTAGGTTCTCCACTCAAGTCTTCCCAGATGCTTTCAACATAGTCATTGTGCACTCTGGTTACAAAATAAAACCTGTAATTGGATAGAAAAATACTCTTATTCAGTAGGTATGATTAGGCATTACATTGCTCTATATATGAACCGTTCATCTTCCACATGGCAGTAGATTTTGGGTTTGCCTTGATAGATCTATCTTGTATAGATGGATTTATAATGGATGAGCACAATGGGCCTAATTCCGAGACTGGTCAAACCAAGGGGGATGAGGACATCCAGGCCTACACAGTATACATTGCAGCCTTAAATGCCCTTTCTGGTAGCACAGGGGCCGATTTCACTAACGCGTTTCTTTGCGATTATCGTTAAATCACTCGCACACTAAAAATAGTCGCTAAAGCTTT
>JAUMTS010254411.1:0-14708 GCA_032273385.1 Ophiopholis aculeata | reverse complement strand
GTTTGCTTTTCTCTCTGCAATAGGCCTCTTTTAATCTCATTCAGAGCAACTTCATTTTGCCTTTCATACCACCTTAAACTTGTTAAGCAAAATGTCAAAAAACAAGATATGTTGAAAGAATGTGAGTAATGGTAGGACAGTGAGCTACTCAGGTGTAAGAAATGTGAATAGATAGGCTAAAGCAGAATGTGTCTTGCAGTAACAGACTTAAACTGTGTCATTTTAGCTAGTCCATGTTGTGTTAACTAACATTTCATACTTTTGGTTTAGAATGAAAAGAAACGTGGTAATTCAATTAAAGATATGACCGACATATCCCAAAAGGCAGCATATCTTGAAATGTAGTCAAAGCTTAACCTGTCATGAATGAAATGCTAATAATTTATTGCTGAATAGAATCGATTTATCACTTTATAAACTTGCTAGGCAATAAACATTTATTGTATGTAGGTTCTATAGTAGAAGTACATAAATGTTTTACACTATTTTTCTATTTTTGAGCACTGGTGAAAATATAAAGCTTGATGAATATCAAAGATGGCTGTTCAACTCTTTTAACATTGTGTAGCGCTTTGAGTTAAGTAATTTGATCAAAATATCCCATAGAAAGCACATTAAATAACACAAAATTCTTTGAATTCTTTTGGCACAAACTACAATCAAATGTTCTAAGTTGGGGACTAACCTCATAAGGAAGGACATCAGGGAAACGATTCCTGGGGACATTCTCCCTCAACTGAGCTGTGTAGTAGATAGCATCCGGTCTCTTTTTGAAGATATGTTGGTATTCAGTGAATACCTGGCCTTCTTTCAGTTGCTGGTCTAGCACCTTCCTCTGTTAAAAGAAAACAGTATTTAGTGGAATGTTTAAGATTTCAATCTACCTGGATGGAGCTATTTTTGGTAGCTACAGCCAAGGAAGAAAAAGTTGGAAAGAAAATGAGAAAATTACAAAATAAATAGGTTCATGTGTGTAATTGTAGTTGACTATTTAAAGATGGGCAAAACTTCTGCATCACTGTAAACATACATCCAATCCAAAGTTGTATAGATCTTTTGAAGTCACAGTCTGTAATCCTCAGCTACTGATGTTAAATAAACTGTTACTAGTAGAGTTAACCGATTTTGATAAACCACTGTCCTGTTAACAGCGCTGGCCACAAGTAACAAACAATTTTTTTTCTTATAACTATATAATTTGCAGGCTAAACAATTCAAGTGCATTTTTAAAAACTATTAAAACAACATCTTATAAAGATTTTCAAACCAATTAGAGACCTTAGGTTTACTTGAAGATAGCTACAGTTTGGCCCCTTTTAAAAAATGGATGTAACGTCAAAACTTGTCTTTACATTATACGCCCGCATTATGATCACATCTTGTTTATTTGCGTGCATATTTCCCCGTGCAAATATGAAGACGCGGGCGTGCATGTAGAGACATTTTGACGTCACGCCCATTTTTAGAGGGCAAGACCGCGCAATTTTGGAGTTTACAGAAGCACTTACCCTTGCATCCCTGGGATGTTTAGGGTTGCCATCCCCTTGTTCCTTCTCCTGGCCAGGTCTCATCAGAGTTAATCCACTCATGGCTGCAAGCTTTAGAGGACCAATGAACTCATCCTTCTTATCCTCTTTCTTATCATCCTTGTCCTTGGCAACCTCCAAATCGGAGTCAGCAGATGTGCTATATCCACTGGATATCCTTTTGGCTAATTGTTCAGGATGATGCCCTCCACCTGAGCCAGATCCACCTGAGCCAGATGCCTGCTCTGGACTCTGTGGAGATCCTGCTGCACTACTACCAGGCACGGATACTGAATCCGAATGGTTGGATTCAGCTGCCTGACTAGTCTGATGCAGGTCAGTGAATGTGGAGTGTGGATTTACTGTCGTAGGTGGGTTGTGATTAGGTAGTGTTGTGAGGATGGGTTCAGAGATGGCTTGAGGTATTTGGACTGGCCGATGCATGCCAACTTGGTCCATGTGCATCATAGCATATTGATTTACATTGAGTTCACACATTTCAGGACTACTTGGTGCACTGTGCTGTGGTATTTGCACCTTGTATGCATATTTGGGACTCGGTGGGGAATGCTGTACTGCTCCATAATTTGTTGCATAGGTTATCATGGCATTTTCTGGTACCGAGGCTTGAGTGCTAATAAACATGTCTTGCCCCGGTAATCTAAACTGCCTCGGTGGGCTACCCACACTATTGGGGGAAATGTTTGAGTCAATGTCACTAGTATCTGCAAATTCACTCGGAGGTCTTACTAAAGGTACATGATAATCATGCATGGGTTTACTACCCACTGAATAAGCTCTATCTCTGAGTATAACCCCTCCTTCATCATAACCAACAGGTGCTTGCAGTAATGGAATGTCCGAATGAGCAAGCTGAGCCTGCATTTGTACTTGACCTGCATATCGCACATGCGCATAGTCCTGTTGCTTCTGTTGTATATCACTAATCCTCATGTTCTGAAAAGAGTCTAGAGGTATAGACTGTGAAAAATTGCCACTTGATGAACTTATACTAGAAATCATATTGCTACCAGTAGAGCCCATGACTTCCGGTACAGAATGGATTAAGTTCCTAAAGCGCTGACTGACTAGATCTGGACTGCTACTGCTGACTAGGTGATGCTGTAAGGACTGCCTGGCAAGGTCTGGGGTACTGGTACTACCACGTGGATAGGGTGGTGGCGGCTTGATCTTATTCTTGCGTAACTTTTCTGCAATATAATCCATAGTTTGGATTTGTTCTGATGTGAGTTCTGGTACACTGTATGTATGTACCATTTGATTGCTATGATATCCCATCTGCCTCATGTAGGGATGTTGTAACGACTCTAATGATGTATCCAAGTAGTTACCCTGCATATAGTTAGTTGGCATACCTCCATAACTAACTCTATGTTGATGACGTTGTCTAGATTCTTGAGGTGTATAATTATGTTGTCTAAGCTGTGGTTGTGCATACACATAACCATCTATTTGTCCATAGGTTCCATGACCCTGTCGTAAATTGCTCATACTTCTGCTTTGCTGCTCTCCGACAGTCATGAGTCTATGCCCTTGTATCAGCGCTTCATAATCAGGGGTTTGCCGATACGCAGGCAAAGCCGATGCTAATTTGGCTCTTATTAGTTCATTACCCGTTAAACTTGGATTGGACGATGTTGGCGACACTTGAGCCGCTATGCCATGGTTCAATGAGTTCACACTGGGGGCGCTGTACACGCTCCCGTTTACATCTGCTATCATGATATTGCCATTAGCATAGATAGGCCTATGATCCATTGCAGCTGCTCTGTCAAGGCTGAGCTGTGAAGTTGTAAATTGACCAATCATGTCCTGAGTTGGGTGTTGTTCTAAACTAAGCTGTGATTGGTTGAAGTGACCATTAACCTGTACCGTCTGATGAAGACTCTCTGAAAAACAGAAACAATGAAAATGTATTACTTTTTGTTCTTGCCTTTCCTATGCTTGTGGATTTGAGATACTTTCTGTTCTATGTATCAATACATATACTTTTCTCTATGTATATGAATAAGAACACAAGTTAAATAAGTCTGTACAATCTAATACTAATTTTTCAACCTAGCTTTAAATTAAACAAATATGAGCAACATAACATTATGTAAATGCCACCACCAACTTTATGCCTTCGTTTGGTACTTTGTGCGTTTCATTTTTGGTGTGCTAGATGACAGCTAGGCCTATGATCTGTTTTATTGTGTTAAAATGCAATTTTTCATTTTTATATATATTTGTTTTTTATTGCCAATGAAATGTGTGTATTTTTAGGACTTTTATGCATGTACAGCACCTTGAGAACTTTGTTGGACGGCGCTTAAAAATAATGTTTTATTATTATTATTAACTAACGATTTGTAGCTGTAATTGATTTACTGATAATTGGTTTATATCCACATGCTTTAGTATTCCTCTCTTTTTCATGCTTTCACTAGGGTTAATGTATGATCCAATGAAATTCACATTTACATGATACATTTTGTCCTCACTTTTGATTAGAACTTGGTTGTAATAACCAACCACTGAATCATTAATGCTTAACACTCAGGCTGCAATTGCTGTGTACAAAATTCAACAATTTACACTATTTTCTCATAATCACTGGGGCTTTTTTGGAAACTACCGAACCAATACTAGACTTGTTTTTATTCAATTGAATGCATTTTTTTAGGCTGAATTAGAATATAGTGATGAAAATTTGAATTTTGACATTTTTGAAATATTGACATGTCATCTGCACTCAATACCTTCGTAGAGAAAGTCAAAATTCACACTGACTATTTTCTTACCATCAGATGATAACTCTCCCCTTGGTTTATTATTGAGTTGTTCACTTAATTCTGAATGCCTCAACAGCGTTGGCCTTCTCTCTATTGTCGGTCTGTATGGACCATTACTAGTGTTATGAAGGATATGATTGCCATGTCCTGGACCGTCGATTAAAACTTCCTGCCCACCTGGGCTGAGGATAACTTCAAAACCAGTAGCCCTGAAGACAATGTAGATGGGTAGAAAACAAGGACATATTAGAAGGTGTTAAGAGGCAAGACACAATTTAGATGTCATCTTGATGAGTTTCTGGATGGTTAACTTCCAATGAACCAGTCGATATTGAAGGGTAGATGTTTCTAATCAAATCAGGAATCAGGGTAAGATGGTTATTATTAGATTTGCTGAGACGCTCTACTTCTTGGAATATAATCAACTGATTTAAACGAAAAAGGTTGAATTTCAATTTTAGAATTAATAATCTCAAAAACATTGCTACTATCAAAGTTATTTTCATGCTTTGACATTCCTATTTGATGAGGTGATATTTTTAGAATTTTGCTATTCCAATCACACAATACCTTGAACTCTGCACAGATGTAGTTTCAAAATGTCATGGTTCAGAATACAGGACAAAATATGTTACTGTTAGATGAATTTGAAGCAAATAAATGCAGAAAATAACAATGATAGAATCTGTCATAAGTTTAGATTCAGAGAGATCTACATCATAGCTATTTGAAACAGTAGTACAATTTCACTTGGTAATATGTTTCTTTTTCCAGAGAAAAGTTGAATTTATATAAAATTTGTGACCATGTCCAGCAATAAAAGCAGCAGTTCTGAACACAAAACTAAATTTAGTAAAATCGCTAGTTACCATGGTAACTTACATCGTGTCTTCTGAGTTTTCCCTATAGAATTGCCACTGAGTTCTGCACATTCTCCATACATATTTAGCTGTATCAGCATCTTCCATTTGAAATTGCACTGTGTCATCATGTCTAGCGAATTCAAGGCCAACATGGCGCTTATTCTGAACGATGTTTTCTATTTCACTCCACCTAAAATTAACAGGCAAAAAAATATAAAAGTTTGTAATAATGACATGTGAATTTATAGCACTTAACAAAAATATGGAATTGTATGCACTTAATACAAAAATAATATCAATCTGATAGAATATTACATTAATGACAATGATGAATGCAATTTGTTCCTACACTTTGGAATTTTATCAATATAGAATGGCAATTAATAAATTCTCTAATAATAAAAGTATTGGTATTGACAAAGTTTGTATAAAAATACTTCAACATTTTTATTAAAATTGTTAAAGTTAGCTGCAACCATCATATGTCACCCACTTGCATATATTTGTAACCTTTTTTTGTTCACTTCACATTTCCCCTCAAATTGGAAAGTTGCAAAGGTTACACATATATACAAGAATGGTGATAAAAGTGATGTGAGCAACTACAGACCTATATCTGTTTTACCCATGCTTTCCAAGATTTTGGAACGTGTAGTACATGACCAGCTTTTTTAATTATCTTACTGGTAACAATATTTGCATCAACTAAGTACTGTTCTAATAGTTTCTTTGTGAAATAAACAATATGTACAAAAAAGCTAGTACAATTGTAGAATGTCAAAATATTTGCACAAAATGAAAACTATCTGCATAAAAAAAAAATATTTATATATAAAAATTGGATTTCAATTAAAAAACTACTTGTGGGATGTAAAATCTAGCGGAAGTTGATTAATTCAATCTTATGACGGCATACAACCAAAACATATGGCTAAGCAAAAATACAGGTACCCAGAATCTGATAATGACAACAAATTCCAACCATCTAAATTCCTGAGTAACAGATGGTGCAGAGTAATTAGTCAATGCTTTTAGTTCCCATGGTTATATTGTCAATTATCAGATTTATAACCACATGATCAAACTCATCAATGAACCAACTTGACATAATTGTATATGACTAATGGAACTACCCAGTCAATAACAAAGATTGTATTCCGTGACCAGTATTGCATAAACTATAGGTATTGTAAAATTGTCACACCCTTTCTGGTTTCAAATTGAATTCAAAATCATTATTCATTACATACCATCTGGTCATATATAATAAATTCTGTGTCAAAAATTACACTCTTTTCATAAATTCAATTCTATAAATATTTTGTCTTGATTTCATAACAAGTTATGTCAAAATTGACCTTCTGACATATTGCTGCATCATTGAGTAACAACCCTTTCAATCATGACTTTCTGTACTTCAGTTTGACAATATAATTCAAACCAATGTGACACGCTCTAAAAAGAATTTAATCTGCATTCCACTTCTATGACAATGGCTATGACATGGCACGGAAATTGGTTTCTCATATAGGATTAATTTTTAATATCAGAACACATTTGCTGATTATTTGACTTACTTGTAATATTTGGTTGGTTGACCATTGAGGTGTTTGACATATATTCCAATTGATGATGCACCAAGTAGAAGTTCGTTGTTTTTATCATCCTGAGGACAAAAAATACAAGAAAAGATACAATCATTATAAATGTTAAACTCAATGTAACATTTTAATAAAAAAATAATCGAAAAGATCAAATATTTGTATTAAAAGGGCAGATGTTCTCCACATGTTTGACTGTTTTCATCAGGCCCAGAAAATGGGCAATTTGACAGTCTCCTTGGCGGGAAATGGTCATTTAGAGAACTTCTGTTCTTATGGATATTCCATTAACAACGGTTGGAAATCCTGCTTTGAATGAAAGAAATCAGTTCACCTTGTCAGGAGGTTAAAAATCAAGCATACGATTGATTAAAAAATGGGTGCTTCATGTTTGACAATGATGCAGGCTATCAACAGTCACTCAATTTAACACAAAAGTTTCATTTATACACAGTCAAGGCAAAACGAGAAAGAACAATATTCATCTAATCAATAATATTGATGGTATAAGGCTGGGAAATCGTAATATTTCATTAATGTAATTAAGCACTGTATGTTACCGAAAGATAAATCAATGTCTCTCTGATGGACTTTACTATTACGCAGACACATCTCACAAATAAGCAAATGCTAGGGATTTGACAGCATGCTATGATGAGCCTTGCATTAAGCAATTTTACGGGAGTTTTTAGTTTCAGAGTCTAAAAAGACATCAATTTTAGTGACAAATAATGTGAGTTCAAAAGGGTTATATTTTTCTGTACACCCCTTTTGTCATTTGGCAAGAGAATCTGCTTGTGTGCAATATTTCCTAGAGCTGTTATAAAGTTTTTATTTTAGATTTTTACTATAGATTTGAACTTGCCAAATTTATTCCAGATCTTGGTGTTTATCACAGTCTGTACTTTCAATCTTAGTAGAAAAACACACTTTTCTAAACAAAGCCAGCAACCTGTCTTCCTTTATAGCCAAATGATTCCATAATAGAGCCAACTTCAGTTGCCCTGGTCACTGGCACTGATGAAAGATGGGATATATCATCTGGATTTTCAGGAGCGGCTCTCTTTGTGAGCTACCTACATGACAAATTATCTAAATGGAAAAACACTTGTAGGGCATAACATTGACATGTGTCCTCTCCATTGTGATGCATTTTTAAGTGAGTTATCATTGATGTGTGCTGAATGAATGGCTGTACAAGATAGATACCATATGTGAGACTTATCCAGGTGAAATATCACATGTGACATTGCACCTTCTTCAGAAAATTGTTTTTATCTAGCTGAATATTGTCTTTTTTATTTCTATCCAATGGTTGATAAGCAGAACTTAAAGGTGGTACCTTGGTATTATGACTCAGCAGTAAGCAATATATAGCTTATAATTGAATAAGGACCACTCCCTCTCCTATCCTCCACCCTTGTCATTTGCATTTGACTCATCTATACATCTAAGCAATGATTTCTGTAGATCAAACCCAGGTGACTTCTATTCTAATCAGCATATAACATGTGTATTAAACAATGGGTTCATTTATGATAATTCATTTTTCTTTTTCCATTAGGACGCGAAATATTAGAATAAGTATTGTGAAATAATTTGTTTTTGATTTAAATATCATTAATACAATACTCAAGTAAAACGGTTATCACTGATTTGAGTATCATGACTACAGTGTATCAGATTGGAGAAGGGCCTATAGGTTATCCAATTTATGTTCTTATGATATCAGTTACCAAATACAACCCTGGGACATGAAGTGAATGTTCCCTCTAGAATAGCTGGTAATTTGTTCAGACTACACAGCAAGCACCTGCTATACTCAACATTTATCATAAGAGCCCCAAATAAGTGGATTTGAGCTACATGGGGAATTTACTAGGGTCCCAACTATGCAGCTAACTATGATGCTTTGACCTATCGCTAATGTTCCATGACCTAGCATACCTAAACATATCTGTAGAATAACATGGTTCAATGTATGTAACTATGTCTTGTATACAGAATACCATCATGTTCATTGACCTAAGGAACAAATACTTTACTCAGCCTAGAATCTAGGCTCAAACAAAGCCTATGCACCATTTTGGCATGTAAGAGATCTTTTTCAGTTGTCTGGGTACATAGTCTTCCACTGTGTATGTTCAGGCTATTTGACCACAGTATTGCATTGTTTTCTTAGTAAACCTGACCCACCATCAACCTTTCCAATAATTAGTTGACCATTCATTGTCACATTCCAACAACGTTGAAATCAGAAGCCAATTAAAAACCCTGCTTACTCATGTGTAAGTTTCATAATTCATTTTGCATGACATTTGTTCTTATTTTGCTTCATTAATTCACAAAGGTACTCCATGAGTTAGAGACCAATAAAATTGGCAAATTCCTGTAAAATATGCACCAAGCAATTAAGCTTGGTTGGGTAAAGGGCTGCTATGCGATGTTGGCTGTACTTTGTGGTGTAGACATGGTCAATTTACTATCTCCTCATAGGCCGACCTTACTGATCCTTTGTGGGGGCTGCCAAGGCAATCTCCTACCAAGTATGTTATGTTTGCTATTTTTCTACAAACGTGCCACACTGTATAATAACCTTCAGATATTCCAATGAATTTAATACAATCAATCTGGTCCCTAAAAGTAATTGAAAAGCACAGCAACAGAATACATTAATGTCTCTTTGCATGTGATACCTTAATCATTTTTCAGCAATCTTGTCCCAGAATCTTGTAGTCTGATGTGTTGTGTGAGTGTTCAGGGGTTGAAAAACCTAAACCAGTAGTAAAGTATCACTTGGTGGAACTGCTACAGGTGTAATCACTGCTAAAATTGTAGACCTAATCTTCTATAACTTGTCAGACTCTTACCTTGGAAGGATAGGTCTCCTGTCCATAGCCATCTAACTGTGAAGCTTCTAAGATATAGGCTAATTCTGCACTGTCAGGTGACGTACCCCTATGATTCCTGTAGGCATTCAGCACCTCTTGCATATACTCCCCTAATATATCTACACGATCATGCGATGTTAAATTCTGTGTAATTAAAAAACAAACATTTATGTTGGAAGTTAACATGTAGACATAATTTTGCATTAGATATGTACAAAAATTGTATGTCATATGTCTGAAAATCACTGTCAGCACACACCAACTCACTAATATTCACTTTCTAGTCTGTCTTAGATTGTTAAATATAAATTAAAAATATATATTCAAATCAAAATTTTGCAACACAATTTGACAAAATCTGATAAAAAAATCAAATTAAAATCTGTTTAAATGCTTTTCATTGTCAAAAATGTGTTTGTTTGTAAGCAAATATTTGGATTTGTTTTCAATTCAATGCTCCCCTTTACGTACACTTTGTACGTCATAAAGATTGCATAAAGTACGGGCGATCTATTAATCTTTATATGAAAAAGGACAGCATGCATGAACACAAGAAATAAACAAAGGATCCACAAGTCTGATTTTCATATGTGGAAACAGGTTGACTTTATTTAGGCATGACAGCAAACCAGACTTGGTTTGAGAGACCTATTCATTTGTTGACAATGACCTGGAAATGGTACTTCATAGGTGAGTCATAAGAATGCATACCCGTTACGCAACGCCTACTTCATTCCCACATACACATCCCAGGTTTTGAAGACTTATATTATAGTGCTGGTAGGAGTTGCTCATTTAGTTTGTATCAATATTCCAGTATAAATATCTGATATGTCCTGATATGCCTAATATTTTTCTTATTATTATCAAAAATTCAAGACGTTAATGTTCTTAAGTGCATGTTCTCGATATACTGGGATTGAAACCTTCAAATTATATCAGTGATAAAAACAATTAGTTGCAAATGTATCAATATCAAAACTATAATTAATTTGTATTTTTTTATTTCCGTATCTGTGGCATAAAAGCATACTAGAACCTTTGTGTACCAATTTAATTATCTAAAATTTGCAAAAAGTTCTCCACTTAAACACGTTCATATGTGTTACCAGCTACCGCCCGCTTAGGACGGTGACAGTTTCTCCAAAATATTCAGAATACATGTATGACGTAGATCAGTTGTTAACTTGTTTTTGATACTTTCATATTGGTATTCCATGATGAAAACTTGCTAACAAATTTACCTCTGAAACTTTTCAAATGATATGAAATGTCTCTGAGGTATGTTGTCTTACCTTTGGTAATAGCACAAAACCTTGCAAGAAATCAATGGTGTGTGTTTGCACATCATAGTCCCCAAATTCAGCTGAAAACAAATGAAATGCAATCAAAATATTATTATCTGGAAGTTAGAACTACGTTTTATATGAAAGTATGTGAAGATAGTGGGAATTTATTGAATAAGTATGTATCTATATCTATGATTTTCATCATTTCTTTGGCAATGGGACTGACGCCTGTCATAGTGTAATTTTTGCTACTTTTTCTAGATTGTAAATGATACCTACAGAGAAATTTGTTTTGACATCTTCTTTAGCACACACTTAGCATAGGATTTGTATCTTTTTCAATGACTTTATGTTTTGATGCAGGAGGGATAAAATATTGTGTTTTGTGTTTGTTGTGAGGGGTGTGGTTTGGTGTACGGCGTCCAGGTTTTCAGAGACCCACTTGACAGTGATTTAGTTTACTTTTGGAAATGAGCCAGGATCTGGCTGATCCTTTTTTTCTTATATATGTTTGTACCTGGATTATTGATAAATGTAAATCAAATCAAATCAAATCAATATGCAACTGATATTTCTGTGGAACTATATGAGGCATTTGGAACAATATTTAATACTTAGGTACCCTATTGTTTCAAACTGCCAATATCTGTACTATTATGATGCTAATTGGAAACTATAGAAACAATAGTACGGCCAAGTATAAATATATCAGTAAAACACGCTTCAATTAGTTACAAATGATCACCACACCCATGAGTCTTTCACTAACCACAGAAATTAATGGCATTGTTTTTAAACACTTGATCAGCTAATTTCAGCCTCAGCTCAGGTCTAGGTTAATTAAGCTTACAGTTACATACCTTGAACTGCAAAACTGGCTAATAAGACAGCTTGCTCTGGTGTACATGGCAGGATTCCTTCTATAATGTCACTCTTCAGTTGTAAAAAATATAAATATCTGCAATACAAAATAGACAAAATGATGTTAATGAGAAGTTGGGCTTCTATGAATAATCAAAAGTTGTTATTAATTTATTAATTATATTTGTTGTCTTTGACATGAAAGTGATGAAACTCCGAAGAAGGTATACTTTGAATTTTGAATTTAAAACCCTCCTTGAATGCAAACATTTTTGAAACGATTTCTAGACACAATTTTCTTGAGATAATCCTGAGCCAGACTTGTTGTGTCCCTAATCCTACTAATCTAATGCACCTTCACTCTCACATCACATTTGCTTTGACTAATCACATTTTAAATTCCGATTTGTTGAATCAAAAGTCTTGGGATTTTAAAAGAGTGACACTTTTCTCTGGAATGACATGTCTCAAGCTACTCACAAACATGCCCTTGCATATGTTTAACTTCTAATGATTTCATTTATAGTACAAAACTAGATTTAAACTTTGATTTTTATGTTGACATGATCAAACATTTATCATTTTATGCAAACTCAAATTATCTTTCACATGCTATGGAGTGGAAAAATGTTGCCTATTGTCTTCTATTTGAAGCACTGAACAATATTGAATCTGAAGGCTAAATCTGCTTTGTTCACAAGGTCCTTCCAACATAATGTGAAGGTCCATTTATTGTAAGAGTCCATCAATTTAGAAGAAGGAATGCGACCTTCTTACCTTCTCCATAGATAATCAGAATCCAACATTAAAGGAATTAACACATTTAGTCCCACCAACTGAGTATTAATGGCAAAATAAATGGACTATTTCAACAACAAAATCATAAATTTATTTAATTACCATGTTCTGTTATATAAATTGGCTGAACAATCTTACCAATGTAAATTTATTAAAATGGGTTGGTTAAAACTAAGTTTTTGCTGTTTTAATGAGACAATTATCTGTTGTATTTGTCCCTTTTTTCTTACTTCAATGAAAGGTTTCGTTAAAATATAGTTTATCACCGTAAAGTAAATAATCTAGAAAATCAAAATACTATGTGTTGTCAAACAAACACAAGCAAAATATATCAAGTGTTATCAACGAATATCAAAGACAGAATAATTCAAAATGGGCCAGAATATTAAAATATTTACCGTAATCACGGCAAAAAAGTGATAAATCAGGTGTTATCAACTTATCACAAAGAAAAGGTAGTACGTTACATGGTGACCATTGTGCAACATTTGCCTGAATCTGATGTATTTGAAACAGACCATTCATTGCCACTGCGTTCAGTTCTAAGGGAAATACAAGAATATATGTTACATGGTAGTTAGCTTGTATTTCCAAAGTAGCAGTTCCTTCGTAACTTGTCTTTAGATAAACCGTGAAATGTGTATTATAAAATATTTTTCCTGTGATAATGAAATGTTTGTGAAACTGCTAATGGCAAAGCGAATGGACGTCGTGTTTGGCAATTAAATGGATGCATCATTTGTCTTGTTATTTTCCCCATCGTGATCTAGTTCATTATTTTGATGTACACAAATATCAAAACAGGTGTCAATTACTGGCAGTTATATTAAAGGTTTGTCAAATTTGTCATCTTTTGAAAAGCGGAGAAAAATGTTTTAAAAAGTTCTAAAATAACGACCCAGATATCCCATATTGTACAATAATAATAACTTGTCTTCAGCTTACCGTATGCTTTGATCGAGAGTATTGAATTAGTATTTTAAGCTGAAGGCTGAAACAATAAATTACAATTCATTGTTTTAGCCTTCAGCTTACGGATGTAGATTGAACAGGAAAGATGATTTCCGATTTCAAATTCAAATTCACATCGTGTACCCAACATTGTTGAATGTTAAAATGTATGTACCGAAAAGGAAACATAACATCTGCCTTTTCCTGTATATTCAGTACGTACATCTGTTAACGGGTGAATATTACTATCCGCCTATAGGTTAACATAAATAGGGTATTTTTGAAGTCACACTTCATGCAACAAGCAACAGTCGATATATGCTTGATTTGAGAAAAGAATTGTATGAACAAAAGATAAAAGACCAGATATTTAAAAATAGACCCATTGTAAAAATTGTAACCGTCCCCCATGAGTGAGTGTCCGCTTCCCATTCAATGCAACGAAATAAAGCTGATAGTGGTGAAACGAATCGTGCATGTGTATAGTTTGTTAATACATACGGAAGTTGAATGGTCATCCGAACATTCTAGCACTAAGATGCTGCCATACATGACAACGGTCAAAAATCTTTAACTAGTCAAAAACGAACTGCACGTCCTCGATAACCTAGCAAATGTCTGTCTCATCTGGAAATATTTCAAATGCATCAATATATTTTGTAAGATCTCAAATAAGTCTCTTCGTTGAAGTATTTCTTTTGATGAAAACACATTTTACACAAGATGGGTTATTCTAAGAACCGAGTTTGTTTTTCTCTTTTACACGGCATTAACCAGCATTGAAAGTAAGCGTTTTACCAAACAGATACGAATTTTGATTTAAAGTTAATTTATGCCAGTATTAGTATAAACTTTCCAAAGCAAATTAAGCTCATTAAATGACCATTTATTCGATACCTAATGAGGCAAGAATTAAAGTTGTTATCACTACTCAAACTAATAAGAACCCTATCTGACTAGTGCAAAATAAATTGATAAATTGGAAAGTCAGAAGGGTAACAAAAAGAGAAACGAATCCTAGGTCAGTGACCTATGTCTATCTATCTATCTATCTACGTCCCATAGCTTGGTGGCCGTTGGGGCGACAAACTGATGGCTCTTGAAACACATGATCTCCAATGCTCTCTGTCTTC
>JAUMTS010253300.1:0-14709 GCA_032273385.1 Ophiopholis aculeata | reverse complement strand
AGTCGGTAGGTCGATCCTTTTTTTTTTTTTGGGTGGTTGGATTTGCGTTTAAAGTATGAAAAATTATATTACATCTAACAAGGTAACAATACTGTTGATCGTGCATGTGGTGCTTAACTTTGAAAGATGAATTTAACCGAAAGGTTTAGGAATCAAACAGGCAGGTTTTATGTGTTTAGAAAAAAAAATTTTGAAGACAAAAAATTCAATTTTTTTTGAAAATTATGATGATGATTTTTTTTTTAAATAAAAATTAAATTTAAATTTAAAAAAAAAAACGACTGATGATTTCCGTGATTTTAGGGTCGGTCGCGGAGGGCAACCAAACATTATTTTTTTTTTCCCGAATAGAACACACTGACCATTAGCTCACCGTTCTGCACGACAAACTTTGTTTGCCCCCTTTGACGAACGTCTTTGTAGTTAGCACGCTTGGTCCAGCCTTGGACTAAGGGTGCTATGAGCCTATGATAGGCATCCAGAAACAAAAGTGGTGTTAGCTAGAAAGATACAATTTCCTTCAAAATGAAAGGTTAACCACCCGATTAAGCCGTATACTGCGCACTCACAACCATTTGCGTGTGGCTTCAACTTCTGAAGTGTTGCGGATTATCCTATCAAAGTCAAAGTCTGATATGGGTAAGAAGTGGTCAAGTTATGGGTGAAAAACTGATCCTGAAAATTGTGACCGGGATTCCTAATTGCTTTGTGGAACCGGACCATGCTTCCCTGCCCCGATTCTTTCCGGAGAATTTATTTTTCTTAATTTCCGGTACGGTCCGGGGAGTCATCAAACGGGGCGGATCAGGACGGGTTATTTTGCCCTAGGCCTTGGTATATCCTGACTGTCCGGGGATCACTTTTTGCCAAGATATCTATGTGTAGGCAATGTATAATAAGGTAACAAAGATATTTAAAACCAAATTATAGACCCCGTTAATACCTTTTATAGGCCAACTTGACTTGATACAGGCATACAAACTAAAGTTGCGGACGTTCCAACATACAAGATATATTTTGCCTGATATGATTGACTTGGATACATTTTAAGTTTTAAATCACATCTAGTAAGTTTTGAAGGTCCTGTTGCCAGTCCAGCCCAGAAAGTATTTGGTATTTTCGGGAAAAGATACCTATTTTGCCGTCGGGGCGGGAACAAAAATTATGATTGGGCGGTCCGAGTTTGGGCCGTTTGTATCAGAGTTTGGTCGGTCTGGGGGGTTAGAAAAACATGCCCTGCTCATCTTTAATTTGAACCCAATTTTTTCACCACGAATGGTCATTTTACAAAAATAAGGTATCAGGTACAAAATCTGAAAGAATCACGTGTGAACGGGGTCATGCATAGGTTTCCCTGTATAAACGGTTTATTTTGCTTGCGATTACGACGCCAGCCCTTGGGCATAAAATGTGGCAGCGTCAAAGTTTTTGGAAAAAGGGTGCTTTTTAGGTTAACCTTCGACGTTTCGGGGTAGGATTTCCATTAACTAGCTTACGTCAGTTAGGGGTGAAATTTCCTATTGCTGAATAAGCATTAAGGGGCTGTTTAACAGAAGCTGTATCAAGCATTAGTACCACTGAAGTAGGCAAGTGATCTAAGCAAGGTTGGCAAGAACAATCCTATTTTATTCTTAATATTTTGATAATTATTCATCCGCAGATCTGACAGATTGATAACCCAGAGCAAAAATGGGAGCTGCTGCCGGGAGCCTCTCTTTGGATTCCTTGACTGCATGGGAAGAGCTGAGTCGCACAAGCATTTTGCTAATAATTGCTGCTGCAGTTTTACTGATTGTATTCTTCAGAAAACTTCAGGAGATTGCAAGCAAGCAGAAGGTATTTTAATGATGTACAATGTAGGCCTACTATCCTGCCTACAATACTAGTGGGTAGTACTAATCTTCCCATATGTCCAATCTAATTACATGTGAATCTGTCAGACTCACAAAGCTTCAAAGACAGTCAGTCTATTCTGTCAACAGGGACTTTCCCTTCAGGTGTTTACAATCACAACTTCAACAGCTCTCTGCAATTATTGTGGTTGGAACTTGTAGCAACTTTAAAAGTGCAGTAATGCATGGCAAACTAATTGTATAGTACATGTAGGTCCCTGAGTGGGGTACTCTATTTTCATTTTGGTATATGTGTGCGGTGTGAAGCGCCGAAACTTGGGGCTTACGGAACTGAACGGTCCCCAAATTGGGGTCTTAGAGAACTGAATTCTTATACAAAATTGTTTCTTATGAACTAAATTTAAGCCAAAATGTTGCCATATGAACTGAATTTAGGCCAAATTTGAGGCAATGGAACTAAAAGTAATATAAAAATGTTCACACATTTTCTGGTTTTTTTTTTTAAATGGGTCTTGGGGATTGGAACCATGCTGCAAATGGGGGCTTAGGAAACTGTGAAAAGGCACCCTTAAGGGCCGCACATACCCATACCACCTTTTCCCCGGGAGTTGGTCTACAAGTGATGCAGATGTAATCCATGTTACCGAGGTAGTATCAACTCTAATTCATAGAGTTGCACTAATATTGATTTGCCACACCTCTACCAAGTTATCAGCAATAACATTGGTAGCCACCAATTCTAATTCCTCATGGATTTGTCTAATTTAAAGCACCCCCAAAACAAAGTCTTTTGGTACATTTGGAATATTTAAAAACCATGGATATCTATGAGATTTCAGGTAGGTTTATAAGTGATGTTTTCAATATTATGAAGATTGAGACATATATACTAACTTCGAGGCTGTGGTGACTCTATACACCCATTTAACACAATTCTAAACACAGTCTTCTCTGTTGATGTTTTATATCCAAACAACACAGGTTTTGTCTGTGTAATATCTGTAGGGACCTATGTATATTGTAATGAAAATGCTTTTCTGAAAACAAAGCTTGAGAAGTCAAGTAACATGAAGTAATTCATGATTCTCAGATAAGTTTATTTAACGTATGGTGGTATTTAGGCATACTAAATGGATTTCAGAATTAAAATGTTCTTAATCTTAGTACATTTAATTTTTTTCAGAACATCATTGAAACTTCATTTGTAAGTGGCAACTTGAAGCGTATACTATGCAAATCAATAGTAAAAGAAAAAAGAAAATAAATAAAATGTTTTTGAACACAAATTGTTTTATTCTTTTCTTTTCAGGATGCGAATTTGCCACCTAGAATTCCAACCAGTATTCCCTTCCTGGGGTCAGCTATTGCTTTCAACAAAGATCCTATCACGTTTTTGAAGAATGCTTATGATAAAGTAAGTGTCAACTCATAACTTGGTAAGTCATTGGACAATTAAGCCAATAAATTTGCTACAGTATTTTGTATTTTTGTTTCAGAAATCCAGGTTTACAAATCTGTACATCATAAAAGGCAAAAATAAGTTAACAATTTCTGGATTGTCAGTACAAGTATTTAAAAATGTGCAAAAGTTTAATCAAAAGGTTGAAAGTGAAACAGGATAAATTAAATGCTAAAGCTTTTTTCTTGTTTGCCCCAGTGTATTTCCGATTAATTTTTATTTAAAAAATATAAGAAACAACTTGTGCAAATGTTTAGAGCTAGATCTGACAAACTTGTGTATGATAATTTATCCAAATTAAACAGTTGTTGGAAAATAATCAGCCTGATTCAGGTGTATCTAAATTGTTTTGCAATCAGCCAGTCAGGCAAGTAACATGTATGACTTGGCAGTACAAAGGTATAAATGATCATAAGAGACAACAGTCAAAAATTTTACCAGCCAGCTGGGCCTGTTATTCTAAAAAGTTACCAGCCCAAAGCAATAGTTACCAGCTGCGGGCAACTACTAAGTACAGCCCTGGCCTGATTTAAGTTAAACAATTCTTTGTAGCGGCTGTAAATGTATTCATTTCTACCTTTGAAGTATGTATTCCACTTTATTGTTGAGAAATAATCAGCCTGATTCAAATTGAACATTAGTACCTCTTTGTAGTACCCATACATTAATTTCTGACTTTCCTTTGCAGTATGGAGGTGTATTCAGCTTTACGATGGTTGGACAGACCTTCACCTATCTCATTGGACCTGACTCTAGCGCCCTCTTATTCAACAGTAAAAATGACCAACTGAATGCGGAGGAAGTATATGCCAATCTAACTGTGCCTGTGTTTGGAAAAGGTGTGGCTTATGACGTACCAAATCCTGTAAGTTGACTGGTTTCTGTCATATGCGGTATCCCACAGGGATCTATACTGGGCCCATTTCTGTCCCTATATTTGGAAAAGGTGTTACTTATGATGTACCAAATCCTGTAAGTTGATTGTGTTTCTGTCTTATGTGGTGTCCCACAGGGATCTATACTGGGCCCGCTATTGTCCCTGTGTTTGGAAAAGATGTGGCTTATGACGTATTGAATTTTGTAAGTTGATTGTGTTTTCTGTCATATGTACTGTTTGACAGTTTGAAATGTAAAAGAGCTTGCTTACAATGTACAAGACCATAGTCAGACCTAAGTTGAAATACTGCGCCAGTATTTGGGGTTTTTTCCACCAGAAACATAAAAATAAACTTGAAGCTGTCCAACGTCGAGCAGCAATATTTGTTTGCAAGGATTTCTGCCGCAGATCAATTGTATCATGAATGATATCAAATCTGGGCTGGAAGTCCCTAGAGGAGCGCAGAGCTACTTCTAGACTTTCCCTACTCTACAAGTCTGTCAATCATATTGTGGCCATCAATACTTACCAACTTCAGACCAAATCAGAAGGGAAGATCACTACACTTAATAATCATCAACTTCATTCCGTCATCCTACTCTCTCCTGCCAAGAACCACTGTTGAGTGGAACCTACTACCTGCACGCACCAGAGAAGCTACCACTGTTGAGACCTTCAAATCTAACCTGGCCAATGACATAAAAGCTTTCTATGATCCTAAAGGCACCCGGTCATTAACCAGTCTATAAGCCAATATGGTATATGCAGTTGTATATCCGAGATGAGGAGTCACAGTATGTAGCAGAAGAAGAAGTGGAATCTGACACAGTGATTGGGGTTTATTGTTTAAAAGGGTTATGGACTGGTTGCCTTCACTGAAGGATCTGTAGGTCAAACGCTCAACTGGAGGCTAATAACAAGCGAAATAGGGAAGAAAAGGGGGGAAATCTGAAAGATTGGTTAAATCAGGACAAAAATTGTGGAAGAATCTGGAAGAAAAATTAAAAATCATAGAAGGTCCTTTTACGTTGTCCCTGCTGACATATAAGGCTTACTAGCTACTGAACACATTGGTAGCTCTAGGTAATAAGCATCTAAAGGTTGTGGTCATCTTTATTTAAAGATCTTTTAATAGGTCAAAAGCTCAACTGGAGATCATTTTTTCTTTTGCAGTCTTCTCTCATTTACAGAAAATTGAAAAGACTGTAAAAACAAAATTAAATACCTTTAAAGTTGGACTGAAAAAAACCAACATTCATTTTGTTTTTGTGTAATGATAAAAACCCTTGAAAAAAAAAAAGGTAACAACAACTTAAGTAATAAAGAAAACTAAATGTACAAACTTTGTTCATAAATATAAGTATTTGTCCATAAAATTATTTTGATATCATATTCTAACATCCACAGGTCTTTTTAGAACAAAAGAAGATTTTGAAAATGGGATTGAATATAGCGCAATTCCGTCGTCATGTACCAATCATTGTAGAAGAAACCCAGGAATACTTCAAGAGATGGGGAGAAAAAGGAGAGAAAGGTAATATAACATTCTAATTTCTAAATGTCATTTAGTGATGTTAACTAAAGCTATCAAAGAGCTCTGCCATGGTTGGCAAGTCTTAATAAAAGGGTAAGTGCAGCCTTGTATCTTTATTTGTATAAAAATTAATCTTTAATAGGATTATTACAATATTTCTGATGATGACTAAAGTTAAAAGGATAAATGTCTTTCTTGCTATTTATGTATGCCTTCACACATGAAAGGGTTCCAGTACCTGATGTGTTCGTTTTTGAGTCGGATAAACAATTTTTCATATGTCATTGATTGTTAATATTTTGACTTGGTTAATTTGGGATATTTTTTTGATCCCTGTTTAATTTAATTTTATCTTTTAGATTTGTTTGATTCCTTTTCGCTTTAGAGATATTTATATTATTGCTTGATAACATTTGTGAATGTGAAAGTACGGTCATCACAAAGTATGAGTTAAATTTAAACCAGTGTGTACAAATGCATATAAATAAGCGTGACCCATGCTTGTGCACAGTCAATCACAGTACAGTATTCATCCGTTTTCAAGGCTGTGAATTCCGACGCAAAATGCAGCAAATGCTTGTAACTTTGCGAACGCATTCTGACTTTGGAATGCGTACACAAATTTCATCAAGTAATAATTGTTGCACAGTTTGGTGTAAAAGTAAGACACCCCTCAGTTGCCTTTTAATTTTGTTTATTTGAGTTATCCATTTTAATCCTTGATTATTTAATGTTGCCTTCCAGATTTGTTTGTTGCCCTTTCTGAACTCATCATCCTGACCGCCAGCAGATGCCTTCATGGTTTGTACAAGATGTGTATTTAAATCACAGATATATACCGGAGATCCCAGACCACCTATACCGCCCCATGTAATGGCGTTGTCAGCCATGGAGCTCTAATTGGGGGTATTTGGGTCCTTGCCGACAGCACGCGCAGAAATGAACGCAAACATAATGAGTCCATTATCGGCGAACATTTTTGCGTTAGCCTTTCGTGCGTTGTGGCTTTTCAAGTGTGTCAAAATTCACGCTACTGTCGCAATATATGCAGTGAAAAAGCGTGCTTCACAGCAAAAACAGAGTACCCCCAATTATATCTCCATGCTTGACCTCAATGGAAAAGTCTGGGATCTCCGGTCTATATCTGTGATGTAAATTGATGTTTAGATGCTTTTTCAGGGGCTTGAAGTTGCAAAGACGTTTTATTTAAGGTCATCAGGACTGACCTTTTTTATTTAGTGTTGTGTTGAATCGAAGTGGCTATTCCCCCGGCAGCGGTGCAAATAAAAATAATTCTGTTTATTCTCACCGCTGTATTTCCTACAATTACGCGTGCGCATGACCTGACCTCTCTTAGTTAATCCACAGCTTAATCTGATGCATAGAGTTGTATACGCTTATATATGATATACAACTCTATGATGCGATGGTAGAGCAAGACTCGACTGGATCAGGGTTAGGGTTAGGACTAAGTTATTGTGGTTAGGGTTAGGGCCCCGCTGCGGTGACAATTACGCGGAAAATGAGCTTATTCGCCCCGCTGCGGTAACAATAACGCGGAAAATGAGCTTATTCGCCCCGCTACGGTGAGAATAACGCGGAAAATGATCTAATTTGCACCGCTGCGGTGAGAATAATGCCGAAAATTATCTAATTTGCACCGCTGCGGTGAGAATAATGTCAGAAATTGTCTTATTCTCACCGCAGCAGGGCTAATAGCTTTGTGCTCATGCTTCTAAGCTAACTACATACCAAAATTACAGATATAGAAGTATATAGTCTTCTGAAAGTATTAAAATCAGTAATGATAGTTCATACTTTATAAAACCATTGAAATAAAATATGTAGACAGTGAAAGCATTACAGCACTTATTTCATAAAACGCTTTACAAATTGGGCCGATTTCACTTGAAATTCATATAATTCCATTTCTGTTTAGACTGCATAGAGTATTCAGGTCTTGTAATTTAATCATTCCACTTCATATGATACATATGTAATCACAATGCTCTCTTGCCTCAGCAATTAAACTTGACTATCCAGCATTTAAAAAGCATAGATACTTCAGAAATAGATTTAGTCAATTCTGTATGAATATCAGTCAATCTTATTTGATCTATTATGAAATATATATTCAAAAGCACAAAGGTAGATTTACCAGCCCAATCAATGATCATAAGTAAAAGCATTCAACATTTTTATCAGCCAGTCGAGCCTGTAATTCTAAAAAGTTACTAGCCCAAATCAAAAGTTACCCGTCTCAGGCCTGCAGGCGGGTACCAAGTACAGCCCTGATTAGAGAGGCAGCACTTTTTAAAGCATTTATAGCAGATATCCAAAAGCTGATTTTGGTGACAAGATAGGAGAAAAAATCCTCAAGGGAAGTACCCCGGCGAAGTATAAGCCCCAATATGTCAGGATTTATGAGTTGAGCTTTATGTGACATGAGATGGTTAAAGAACCAAATCTGAAATGTGCACTTAAACAATTTTGAAGCACACTGCATGGTGAGTTAAGGAGGTCACAATCATGATAGAAGTCTTCATTAATTGTCACTATCACTACCATGCTAACTTTTAAGATAAATAAAGAGGCCAAATTGATCCACTTTAGAAACATTTTAATGCCAATCGACATAAAAACTTCTTTACGACAATTCTAGCACACAGTGTTTAAGAAGACACTATGTCATGTTTGATCCACATTCGTATTTCAATTTAAAATATGAATGTTGATAAAATATGACACCTGCATGGTCTTCATAATTTTTAATGGGAGACAAAATCTTCTGTACTGCGCAGCTACACATTGCTCACGCATAGAAACTACTCTATTGCCCTAATCATATCTTATAAATTGAGCATACACAAAACTAGATCAACTTTGGAAGATGCCTGCATATTTCAGAATGGTCCAAATTTGGTGTTAGTTTTTAAGGATCAAGGGTAATACAACTGAATATTTTACAAGAGAATTTTAACTTGTATTGTCAAAATTGAATGTTTACCCTGCTTTAAAAGCTGAATCAAACTTTACTGTTGATTTGTTTACTAAAGACAAAAACAAAATGAGAATTTATCAAGGTGGCGGTCAGATTTTCACAGAAAAATCTGAACAAACACACAAGATGCCCAAAAACCTGATCAACATTAAATATCACTGAAAGCAAATAATAAACCATGGGGCAAATTACAGAGTGAGACTATACACATGTTTGAACATCATAAACCCTTCATCTCAGCTAGACAGCAATCACCGACCGGCATTTGATGAATTGCTTTTTCATTGCTGCCAATCTCACGCATAGTTAATTCCCAACTACAATACCGGTGGTACTACTTGTAGCCCGACAACAGCTGCTGATGGGAACTATTCGTTGCATGGCACATTAACTATTCCGACATTAATGTTTATAGCATGTCTACTACTTGTGGAGTCCAATCATACAAGTTTGATATTTACAAGACTGATCAAAATAGACAACTTGTTGGCGTAGGGGCGAAAATCATGCTACTCTGTTTTGAGCTGTTTGTATCAAAATTGAGCTTCTGAGGAAAGAAAACACTTCAGCATTCGCAGTGATTTGACGGATTAAAATGGTAACTACTAGAGAAGGATAATTTTGATTTTTACAAAACTGATCGAAAGTGATGAGCTGTTGGCACAGGGATGAAAATTATGGAACTGTGTTTTAAACTATTATAATCAAGCCACTGAGAGAAAGAAACACACCTGTATTTGTTGTAATTAGGACAACAAGACTAGATTCTACTTTTTGATATGTACGAAGAAGATTAAACTTGATGAGTTGATGCCACTGGAGTAAATGATGCCCTTATGTTTTGAGCTGTTCGTATCATAATGTAGCCAATGAGAGCGGACAACATCTGCGCATTTGCAACAATTTGGAGGATTTAATGGGTACTTGAAAATCATCGGTATGTTCTCAGTGATAACAAAAAAGTGAAACTTTTGTGATTGATATGGTTGATTATACCGTTTCACTTTTCTGGTGAAATTTTACAAATAAATAGCTTCTGATTTTTGCATTTGTTTTTTGAAAAGTGGAGATCTAGACAAAGATCTCTTGGAAAATTTGAACATCATACTTTGACTTTATACATAAATGATGTAAGATTGGCATCTACACAGAACATACAAGGGAACATCAACCACAAAATTTATCAAATATGATCATAATTGATTTTCATCAAAACTTGACTTTTCAGAATTGTCATGGTTAAAGAAACAGAGTGCGTATGAAAAATTCACACAATTGTTGACTGCAAACAAGCTTCACACTTTCTGCTTTCTGGAACACGTGAACTTTATTTTTAGAAATTGCTTATAATATTCATGGATTCGTCATCAAATATTCACACAACTGCTGACTTTACACTAGATGTCCTGACTATATGTTACTTTCAAATTTTTTTTACAGATTTCTCGGTGTTACAGAAATGGATTGATCATAAAAACTTCACACAACTTAAACCTCATATCTACTGCTTATCCATATCTGGGACATCTTTGGTGACACAAATAGACCTGGATATCCAGATTTATTTTCATTTAAGCTAACACACGCAGGTGAGCATAAATCGGGACATCCTGGTGAATTTATTTAGCATTAAATCTGCATATTTTCTGCGTGAGGTTGGGACATGTGTGTAGCCCGAGGTGTTGGCAGCCACACTTTTCTACACGTGAGTTTTATTGTGGGATGTCACAAGATTAGAAGACGCTTCGTTGAATTAGTGCAGGATTTATTGTAAATCTGTTGTTATTTAACGATCACGCAACCTTATCTGTGTTGCTTACGACTACAGCCTGAGGAAATGAAAGCCACATTCTTTAACATGTGAGTTTTGATATAGAAGCTTAAAAGGCGTTTCGTTGAATCAGTTTGTACTCTTGATAATATAAATCATTCACAATCATATAGCAATGTCTGCGGTGCTATCGACTGAAATGGTTACGATAACGACAAGCTATTTGAATTGTTCAAACTTAACGTCTCATGTTACTATGGATCCAGACTTGCTGAATTTGTGTACTGAAGATATTCTGAAGGATCCTGCAATAAATGAATTCCCATTGTTTCTACAAGTAGTGGCGCTTGTGATCGGTATTCCCGTCATCGCTTTTGGATGTATCGGGAACGCAATGACTTTGTTTATTCTACTGAAAACTCCAGTCCTCCGGACACCTTTTAATGTATTCTTGGTATCGCTCAGCCTGTCGGACATTTTCCACTGTACCATCATCATTCCAATACAAATTGCTGTCTACATGAACACAGGCAGCGGATGGCCATTTAGCGACACTTTCTGTAAAATCTACCCATTCTTGAATTTAACTTTTGTTGGAGCGACCATGATGTGTCTAGCCGCAACAGCAGTGGGTCGTCACTTCAAAATCATCTATCCTTTCATTTACTTGCGCTTTTTCAACAAAAGAAGTAAAACTGTAGCCATTGCACTGATTTGCTGGCTTTTACCGATTACTTTCCAACTTCCACCTTTAATAGGCTTCTGGGGACAATTCGGTTATGAAGAAAAGTTACTGACGTGCGGTCTTTTGCGAGGCTACGAAGACAGCGGCACATACGGGACTTTCTTTATTTTCAGTACTCTAGTGCTACCTATAAGCGTCATTATATTCAGTTATCTACGTATATTTTGTGTAGTTAGAGCTAATCACCGAAGAGTTGCAAATATGCGACAACAAGCCTTAATGACTCCGCATCATGACTCGCAAAAAATGAACAATCATGCAAACCGTGAGGATATTCGCTTCACCAAAATGATGATGTGCATATTTTTGGTGTGTATAGTCTGTTACTTCCCGTATCTCATTGTCAGCCTGACGGACAGAGATGTTGACAATTTGATACAATTTAATCTGGCAAGCATGTGTATATGGTTCAGTGCCTCTCTCAATCCAATCGTCTATGTGCTCATGAATCGATACTTTAGGAAGGCATTCATGAAATTACTTCCACAACGTAACTCTCCTTTCGAGCCGACTCAATGACAGTGCTATGATGATGAAAGGACTATTTCAGAAATGCAATCTTTTATTACATAATTCTGTGAATTATTAATTGCATTTAGTACAATTTTATTCACAATAATTGTAAAAAGCTACTAGTTGGTATAAAAATGTTATATATATATGTGGATGAAAGAGTGAATACCAATTCATTTTAAAGTAAGTGATGTTTGATTTGCATCATTTTCATATTCTAGGACATGCAAAGTCACATAAAAAAATATCTTTATAACTAGTAGAAATCTTCAGCTTTAAGATTGATTTTTCTTACAGAAACACATATGCAATCTCAAAAAAGTTTTTAAAAATACTCACATTCAAACAAAACTTGTTTTGCACATCTAAAGTGTAACAAGAAGAGGGCCAATTTATCAATTTGTAAGAAATGTCATAAGAAACATAAGATTAGTATTCTTTGATTATTGTCAATTGTCAGCCTGACAGACAGGGATGTTGGTTGGCATTTGGCGTAGACAGGCGTTTGGTTGCAATGTGATCTAAAATGGGATTCACAAGTTGAAAACATGATCAAAAAAGCTTATCAAAGGCTGTTTATGTTAAGATCTGTTAAAAAATTTGGTTTTGATCATGATGAACTTTTGACTGTTTATAAAAGCTATGTCAGACCAATCATTGGGTACGGCGATGTTGTGTGGCACTCTGGTTTAACACAAGAACAGGCCTATGATCTTGAAAGATTTCAGAAAAGAGCTTGCAAAATAATTTTGGGTTTTAATAATTATACTTCATATCTAGAAGCACTTGATACATGTGGGCTCAATTCATTACATGAAAGGAGGGATAACCATTGCTTAAAATTTGCTTCAGGACTTGTTGACAATGAAAGAACAAAACACTTAATGCCACCTCTTAGGAGTGCAATTTATGGTAGAAATTTAAGAAATAGCAATCATCTTTCTCAGCTTCCCTTCAAAACAAAACATTTCCAGCAAAGCCCTATCCATATTTTGTGAACCTTAAGAACCAGAACCTCAAAAAGTTTCGTAATTTTTTGACATCTTTATTGAGCTGTGTTTGTGCGACTTATGGTGGGTCTAGTTGGAGCAGGTCACATATTAGTGTGATTAATTACCACAACAGACATTTAAAAACTACCTAATTGATGTTCAGTTCTAAGATGGCAGGTTTCCGATATTATGGATTTTTACTAAAAGGAAATCATTTGTTTTGTCACTACCTGGTAATTGTAGATGAAGGAATATAGGCCTACTTATATATTAATTCTATGAATGCAACTTGTTTTGAAAAATTAGCTCAATTTGAATTTGGTGCTGAACAAGATCGACTTTAACAGGTGTGCGCTACCATGAAGATACATTTAGGGATTGAGATTGCTCAGATTGGGAATCCCGTCAAATAAATGCAGACCACACAATCAATTAGAGAGGTTAACTTTCGAAATGAAAGAAAACAAGAATGTGATCTCATTAGATTTGCAGTTAATGTATGTGTTAGCATCAAGTAATCAGATTCTTATAGACTTCCTGGAGACCTCATTCTCTTTTTTATACGTTTGTAAAACTGAACCTGTCTATTATTAATTGATAACCTTCCATATTGGTTGAAACAGGTTCGCAGTCGGACAAGCTAGAAACAGGTTTGCAGTCGGACAAGCTAGAAACTGTCAAGCTTTCGTCAGGGGTATCTCTTGACTTCTTCAAGACAAATAATTAGGTTAATTGAGACATGTAGGCTGCCCCTTGCCTATCTGTCTATTATTGTTTTGCACACTAACCTTCAGCCAGAGAGACTTCTGCGCCATTATATTCTGATATGAAGCTTTGAATTGGGGTATTAAAATTGTTGCCACAGAGATTTTAAAGGATGTTTGTCTACTGCATAAATTGTGAATACAGCATAAATTTAGACAACCTTAAAAACCTTGTATAATTTGCATAACATGCAAGGCAAACGCTCACATTTTTGCCTTGTGTATTTGGTCAGTAGGGACCCGAATACCACAAATTATAGCTCCAAGGCTGATGCGGCCATTGCATGGGGATTTATAGAGGTCTGGTATTCCTGACTCTTAGATTTGTGGTTCTGTAATGCACCTCTTACCTCTGAGTGGAGTTGGGTAGCTTTCATGTAGCTTGAACTGAACCTTTTTCACATATGCAGACATATCCTTAAGAGTAAAAAGAAACATTATTTGTTATGAGCAAATAAATACACAAATAACCCTTCTTCAGGGCTTGAAGTGGAAGCTGTTTGGCTCCCAAACACCAAAAAGTGGTCCCCTTTTGAACTAGGACAAAACTTTGCGAGCCAAAGTGGCTCTCACTCTCAGTCAAAATCTGTGTAAAAATTGAATTTGAATAATTTCTGTATAAATGGCAAGATTATTTTGTTCACAGATCGTAATTCGCTCACATTGTGACATGTTTCTGGTTTACTTGAATTCTGAAATAACCAGGGGCCACTTTTTGGCAAAAAAAGAAGGGTCTGCATGAACATCCCTAGATTTTGCATTATCTAAATGCCCATTTTGTTTAAAGTTTTAGTTCAACTGCGCCTGGCTGTATCCATCCTGTGGGTAAAAAAAAAGAAGCTTAAATGGTTGCTTCAACTTAATCAAATCTTGGCTTCCGCATTCTTAGGCTGAAACGCCACAATCCCTCAAAAAAGATCTTGAACATTGCTACTTGCAATCATATTATGATCAGCCAACATTTTGACATGTAGACATCACTGTCTGAATTAAATTTACCCGCACTACATCTGGGAAACTGGCATATTTTAGCATGAGGCGTTTAGAGAGCACAACATCTGCGTTTCAAGGCTTGCCTTACTTTAAACATTTTAAACTTGACAACAGATGCCTATCAACGGTTCCATGATTGAAAACATGGATAAGACGAGCGTTTATGCACACGCTTGAAAGCATGACATGCTTGTGTTGAGAGTGACT
>JAUMTS010252189.1:0-14738 GCA_032273385.1 Ophiopholis aculeata | reverse complement strand
TCACTTGATTGCACTTGTCATGAGGGAGCGTGCAGTTACACCATTAATAAGCCAGCTCTTCTTGCATCCAATTTTTCAATGCTTTGTCACAGTTAAATACATCTGAAATGCTCTTCTTAGAGCTCTTCTGAAGAGCTATGACAAAGGTTTTTCTAGCTCTCCATTAAAATTCAAAAACAAGTCCCTGTTGATACTGAATTATTTGAAATAGATCTTACCTTTCTCTTCTTGTCTCCTCCCAGTTCAAAATGCTTGCATCTCTTGAGTGCCAGCTGTTTCCTGGCTTTGCAATCAGTGCATTCCATTCTCAACACAATCTTCTTAGTTGTCTTAGCCTGAAGAGAACAAGAAACAATAACAGTATGAAAGGGAATAAGTGCTCACTGTGTCAGTCACGCACACCCATGAAGTGGTCAGATGAGCTTATTAAATATTAAGCAACAAGCCAAAATATTCATGAAGTCCTACAAACCTAATAAGTTCCGTTAATGAGGAAAGGGGTCGATTAAAAACTCAATTAGGTTAGTGAAATACATAGAAAAAAGAAACATTTTTGCAAATCGTCAACGAGGGAAGGGGTCGATCAAAAACTTGATTACGTTTGTGAAATATAGAAAAAAGAAACACTTGAACTGCAACCTGCAAAATTACATTTCTTGTACGGAGGGTCGGTCAATAAACAAACAAGCATGTGTATGTTAAAAAATATTTAGAAAAAGGTGCTCGAATGCTGCCTATAAGACAATTTGTTGAGAAAAAATAAGAAAAAGGTGCTCAAATGCTATATAGGTACTCTAGTAATGCCAAAAAATACAAACTTTAACCAAACAATGACCTAGTTTGGTGGTTACCAACCCAGGCACCTTTCATGGGAGTACTTCCTTGTTTCAGCATTTTGAAAGGTCACTTTGGGTTAATTGGTTAAGGTGAATTACAGGTGGAATTTGGTTATACCAGGAATTGGGTCAAGGTCTGCTATTCCACAAATGGTAAGTTTCACTTTTGTAAAATGGAGTTCCCTTTCAAGAAATTGACATTTGACCGTAGCTATTACGAATTAACTCTAGTGGGAAACTCCATAAGTCCAGTAGGATCAACTCGACTTGAAAAACTCTGCAATTGAGCCCTTTTGCAATCTTGGAAGGTCTACGGGTGTCCACGCCATTTCTCACTGTTTAAGCCAATACAACAAATATCCACAGACCAAGTGCATTTGCAAATTGTACATAGTGACCACTTAGTCACACCTCCTCAAGGGAGGGCTCGACAAAAAATGAGCCCTTGAGCAAGTTCACCGAAGTTCACCGGGGCGAGTCCGCTGAATGCCCAATTACATGCTAAGAGGGGACGGACTCCCCCCAACATAATAAATGGACACATAGCTTAATTTGTCATACTTGTGTCTATAGTAAACTTTTAATCAATCTTTACATGGAATAACTGAAAGTTTCTTCAATATTTAAATTTTCTATGGAGCCGGATGAGCTGGCGAACCTGCCCCATCATGAGTAGTGTGGGGCAAGTCCGCTCTGTTGGTTATTTTCTTTACTCCTGCAGTTACTAAAAGTGCTATAGTGCTGAAACTATGGGGGTATGTAACTAAGAAATGTAGCTGTCATTTGGAAGTAAGATAGCTTTTTTACTTGTAAAGGTAGGCAAGCCGGAAAATTGGGAGGGCGGACTCGCCCTGCTCTCCCCTTCTCGTCTCAACTGAGATCATAAATAAAAGCAATTGCACTGTTTTATCAGGAAGTTGAGATTTGGTTTTACTCAGGCCCCAACAACAAAAATAAATAATTAGCCCTGAACTTTTCATTTGTTCAAAATTTGAGCACATGATTTGAAAGTATACTTTGTTTGTCACTAGTACTTTTGATGCGCAATTTTGAAACACTCACGAAATCATACCAAGCATGAAATAATGTATGCTTTAGTACTACCGGAATGACACAGCTGAAATGCTAGCATGCAGGTGCACAAGCTACACACCACATCCAAACTTGAAGTAAAAAGCACTCCTTAACTGGACCTGCTGCGATAAGTTTTCTTGGTACCATTAAAGGCTGGGCTGTGGAATACTGATATTCACTTAGTCCTGACAGTTGAGTTGGCGCATCATAACGCAACATCAAATGACTGGTGTTGTACCAAGGCGCAGGCGTTATCAACTGTGTGCAAAGACAGCATATTGCACAACACATGCGTAATAACTGCATGCTAGCAATAAATTCAAGCAAGTCCACTGTCATGATTAAGTGAATATTAAGTAGTTACATGTTGTACCAGCCCAAAAGTGTACGAAGAAAAGGGTACGTTACAGGGATAAACAAATTACCAACACCTGAGCTAGCTGGCAGGTGCCTCCCCTTGCAGGAAGAATAAGGTGGGCAAATATTTGGGAAATAATAAAACAAACCTTAATTCCATCTTCTCCTATTGTCAGGACCGCTTCCTCAATTTCCTTCTTTTGCTCTTCCTGTTGAGATAGCATATTGCAAAAAAAAATTTGACTTTAAGCCACTCTGACTGAAAATTGACTGTGCTTTATTTTTGGTAAATGAAGAGAGATTTTACTGTCAAAGTTGTGAATACATGCCACGACAATCATTGTCATTGTTCTCCAAGTGGGGTTATTCAGGTTGCCATGGTTAAAAGGATTGTGACCATCCACCACAAATGGTGCAGAGTCAGCCATGTGGCATTTTGGAATTGAAATGAATGATCACCTATAGGCTATATTAAACGAATATTTTGTGTCATATGCTCAGGCCATTACTGTGCCGACACTGACTGGTGACCTGACCTGGCAGGCTCGCACACAAACACGCTTCTGCGTATACTGTATAGCAACAACAATTTGGCTGATTTTCAGGTGTTTGTTGCATGTATTTGTTTTGCCTTAATTTGCGCCTAGCTTGGGTAAGATTTGTTTCTAGATAAATGATGCAATAATTTAATTAGAGAATTTAGGTATTGTTTTCAGACCGATTTGTTCACGTATCTGTCATCTGATATTGCATGGAAGCAATTACTTTAAGTGAAACAAACAGGCTCATACAATGTAGGCCTAAATGATTTATATATCCATGATCAGGCAAACAATTTTTACACAAATTGGTCTGAAATCAGTACCTTATTCTCATTCTTAAAACAATAGCTCTGTAAAAATATTGCATAAGAAATTGACAATTCTAATCACATGATTTACCGTATTATCTCTAAATAAACGCCCAGGGGGTGTTGCATTTATTACAAAGGGGAGGGGGGCGTTTGTAAGAGGCTAAATTTTCAATAAAGAAATACAGACAAAATTGTTAGGTTAAAGCTTAAAAATGACACAGAAATGACGAACTATATGGATATGGAAATGGAACCACTGACGTCCAGGTTTGTGATGTCAATTTTGCTGATTGATAGCTGTGACTTGTATTAGCCTATTTACACAATACATCAGATATCTGTAATTTTAACATATTGGTTGTAAAAAAGTGAGGGTGTGTGCATTTATAAGAAGAGGTTTAGTTAGAGACAATACCATATTTACTATTACCGCCAAAATGAACCACTTGCATCATAATAGCTTGCGCGTCTGTAACATTGCATATTTAGGAGCATAGATGTTGAATGAGCCGTTAATTTATGCAGGCTGTACAGGGTGTTAAAATTATATATCACTGGATATAAACAAGACTTTCAACACCTCTGAGCCAATACATTTGTGAGATTCATAGTTCAAAATGCTTTATTATTATTGATAAATAACCCGGGGGGGCAGTCAGAAATTACTCTGTACACAGGTGTGGCCAAAACACGCATAAAAAGGGATTTGACACCTCACACGCTTTAAGCGTAAGGGTGTCAAAAACACTGATTTTTTTGAGAAAATGGTAGTTTTACATTTTTTATCAAGTGTGTATAAGGTACCTTTTCATACTGTGTTCTGATATGACAATAAACAAATCATCTTTGATGCGAATTTACATGGTTGTCTGGAGTTATTTTCCTTTCGGATATCTTCCAGGGTGTGGGATCACTTCAATACGATCGTGTACACATGTGTGATCAAGAAAACGTGTGAAAATTGTTGTTTATCAGTGATGAACAAGTTACATGTTTTGGGTAGATATTAATTAATATTAAAAACTGCAATTTTTGAGGGAAAGGGTAAAATTTTAAACTCAACTCAAATATTTTTAGGGTAAACACCACAAAACCATGTGAAAAGGGGTGTTTTTTCAAGAGTCATGCACGCAAGAAATTTAGGGTGTATTTTTTGTCAAAAGAGAAAAATGCGTTTAGGGGGTGTCTGGAAAAATGTTGGTCATGCGTGTGTACAGTGTCATATCTGAGTACGCCCCCAGGGCAATTACCTCAATATCTGGCTTGCATCGCCTATTGCTTCTTCTGACAGGGAAATATAATCCTTCAGCAACTTTGTCTGTGTGCTTGGCTGTTTGGATGCAGTCCTAGAAAGAAACCAAAGATCACATGAATTCATTTAGTTAACGATTCATAGAGCTTAATATTGGTAATGAGCTATTAAGTGTCAGCGCTCTATATTTAAGACACCGGGGGTTGTGACATGTGAGGTGGCTTAGCTTTATCCAAGCAGATCTCAACAAATGTGGTTTCATGTGTGCCATGATGAGAGAATGGTACATCACTTGTCAGCAATTGTTTATTTAGATTGTTTGAAGCAAACTACCTGTCCATTCAAAATGCTATATTTCATCCAAACCCTATTTATATCAGAAATACATGTATGGCTGCATGCAGAGACAAACAATTATTTTAATTTCTTAAATTAAGTTTTGATTATGTAGTGCATAATTAATGAGATTTTATGAGATATATACAAATTCTTGATATATGATGTAATTTACAACATGTGGGTCCATGTGCTGATACATTTTTGGAAATAAAAGCTTCGTGTTTCCATTATACATTTTGCACAAAATAGGTTCATGAAACGGCATTGTGTAATGTGTACCGTATATAGAAAGTTCTTGTTTTTACATTTATAAGTTAAAGTACTTGTCAACATAGAGTTCTTTAAAACTCCGAAATAAAAAATATTGTTTCCGTCTTACTATTTTAAAAAAAAATGTGGTGGTTCCAGGACCGCCAGTGTCGTCTGCCCTCGCAGTTTGTGAGGCATGTAGATTGAATAAGTTACGTAAACCCATTATTTTTGGACAAAGTTTTGTAAGAACAGTTCAAATTTACCCAATTTTTTGTTTTAAATTAAAAAAACGGGGGGACAATGACCCTTAATGACCCCTAGATGACCTTGAATGTTGGTGCCTACATTCATATCTGCATTGTTCACGCAAATGTTGGCGTTTGAAAATTTGGGTCGCATTAAAGCAATTGATTTTATGCACGGCTGACTATAAACTCTCAACAAATCCTTAGTTACGCTGAATCTCGCAAAAAAACACAAGTGGTTTTTCAGTAAAGCCATTTTCGTGGGCCAAATAACGATACCGCAAGAGCTCTCTGACCATTGGCATTGTACTATTGAACTTCATTCACATGGTTACTTAATGTCATTACTTTTAATTGGTCTGTGATTTCAGAAATTATAAATTAAGAAAGCAGGATTTAACCTAAAAGAAAAGTACAAATGCGAGAACTCACATTTTCCCTAAGTGTATGTATCAGGTACACTTATTTCATGCTCATAATTTTGAAGTTTCTGTTGTCTGAAAAATTATTTTTCAAAATTCACAAAATGTGCATTTAATAATTACGTTGTAGCATCTTACCAATAATGGGCACTTTGTCTGCATCAATAAATCGCAGTATACAGTATCCGCTGTCCCTGGACTAGCTTGGATGCTTGGTTTCCCTTTGTTAGATTTATGACGTGCACCTGTCATGTTAGTGGATGAAATCAGAGGGTGAATAATCCACTTAACTAATGAATTATAATTACTGACTAGTCTACAATTTACATGTATTTAAAGTGACTTTAGTCTTGATTTCAATGGAAATTCACTGTGAAAATTACATTTTGGAAAGATTTAGTGACTACAAGTAGCTCCCTATTAAAGCTTCCCTAATAGGCATTGTGGAGAATTTTAAAATGTTACTAGTGGTGACAAATGCAAGGAGTGGGTTGAATTATTTTCAATGAGTAACATTGTCTTCCTAGGTCTTCCACTTAAGTCTATTAGATCTAGACCAGGCGCAAAAAAACACAACTTTTTTGTGGCCTGACATTGATATATTCTAACAAACCAGGCGATAAAATAGGTTGACCATTGGGTATAAAGGCCCAGCACCCAGTTACGGGGTTTGGCGCAAGAACTTCACCAATTTTGTTGGTCCTGACTCAAAAACATTATAGGTTCAGAACTTGCATACCGGTACATGTTTACTCCATGACTGACTGTTTACCTCTCATAACGAACACTGATTGTCAGTCCAATCATTATAAGCCAATTAGTTAAACTTGTACCTCAACATGGTAAATGAATCAACATACATGTAAGTCCCGGATATAGTCAACCTCACGGGTCAATTGATCATCAACACAACGTACCAGGCGTTGTGATGACTATAGAAGAAGAAAATAGGCCTATATATACTTGTTATAAATTTACCAATAGACTTATGTAAACAATGCCAATGGGACGTTCCCCAACGATATAACTTTTTGCGTCCTGAAGTTATACTCCCATCGAACATTAATCTGACTTCAGTAAGTTTATACCAACAAAAAAAGGGGGGGTACTGTAATGTTGAGAGGGGATATCAGACGTGTCCTAAGATTCACTTAAAAATTGTACTTTTTCACGGTCAGGTTTTAGAGGTTTTAGAGCATCAAATTGGTGTATAATTGGTGTAAAAGGGAAATCTTTTGGGGGCTCGGGGAAAGTATATACTCCCACCCCTTCATCAAGTGTTTGGCAGTATAAAGCACACCATACATTTAATACAAGATGGTACATTTATTCCACAATACACTTAAAACTTGTAACATGCATAGTCTACTTCAATCTGCACGGTCAGAAGGAGACATTATGGCGAGGAATGAAACACTGATCCTGTTACCACTTACATCCAGCCGCAGCTTAATTTACACCTAAATGCTCCAAAAATAGACCAAATTTTCTGATTTTTCTGAGGCTCTCATGCGAGCCCAAGGAAAATTTGGGCTGTGAAGTATGTCGATGCTGTTGTCCGGAAAATTTGATAGGATTTGTTTTGATGAAAGTGGGACCTCATATTAACTTAGGGATTTTTAAACATGATGTACCCCCCCCCTCTCTGGATTTAAACTTGTCTGACCGTGTATATCCACCACCCCTGGCTTATAACACTCAAATGCTAAGCCGTTGGTTGAGCAGCCGCTGACAGCAATAGTTCGAGAACCACTCTCGAAGTTAACTCTTTTCAACTTGTAAGTTGTATGGAGAAAGGACCCGGGGGCCACTCAGATATGACACTGTACACACGCGTGACCAAAATCAAAACTTTTCTAGACAAAAAATACACATTAAAGAAGTTTGGGGGTAACTGCAGAATATAGTGCCCACCAACTAGTCTTTAAATAAGACTGAACTACTCAACGTCATGTTATGGAATAAATCAAGACTTGATACAAGACTCGCACCCCTGTCTACCTGGGCACTACATTCAACAGATGCGCCCAATTTTCTGTTATAAATAACACCAAATTTTGGCCCAAATTGGGTCGTTTTTGAGCAATTTTCCTGAAAAACACAACATTTCAGCATTTTGGGCGCTTTCTTTGTGATAAAAACCCACCCATCTTTATACCAAAACTGCTGAAAATGCAACTCAAAACCCTTGAGCATACACATATACCAATAAATTGGGACCCCCCGGGATTACTTGTAGAACTGGGGTTTTTGTTTGTTGCTTTTTAGGGATGTTTTGTCTTCAAATTTCATGAGAAAATATTAAAGCTTTCCGTGTCTAAAAATTGTTTAAATTTGAACACATCCAGACATCACAAAAATGCTTCTTATTTTGATTTTGGATGTAATGCCATGTAGCACTTGCACCTGTACTCTGGGGCTTGAGCTTTGCTGGTTTTATTCATGCGCTTAAATTATGTTGTGCATGTTGTGAAGATAACATGCACTTGTGAACTTGAACTAATGCCTCACATGTGCTGTGTCTAACTGAATGTAAGGAGAAGTTTAAAAATAGCAATGAATTATTATAATAGAAACGTTGCACTACTTTACTTGTAGAAACTTTTATTTTAGAGCATGTACCTTGTATGTATTTCATAGAAAATATACTTGCAATTTACATTTTGAAAAACCAACAACTTTGATGTCATTTTTGTGTGATTTTAGTTACTTGTCTAATTGAAATCAAATTTGGTAAAAATAGCAGCAGCAACTTACTTTGTAAAATTTGGATGAGTACTTGTGCTATGAGTAATACCAATAATACTATAGTGTTATGATTTGTTATTGGACAATTGGTGTGGGTTATCAGAAAGATCTTGCTCCTGGCCCACATTCCAACCAGGTGTTGTGTCATGTCTCTCAGGTTAGACTTGTGTCAAGATCTTAGTTTGTTTTGATTTTTGATTTGGCATGATTCCAGAGTGATGTGTTCATAACATAACTTTGTCATGAGTGGTAGAGACCATGCTGTCACTCTTTGTATTTTTAAGATATTGGATATAAATATTGCCAAGGATGTCAAAATTTTTAAAAATGTACAGGAACTAACTTGAATAAATAAATTAACATTTAAAGGATTTAATGTTTATCAAGTTTATCAGTTGTGTAAACAGGGCATTGCATATTGCTATCAGCAGAAGATAGCAAGCGCTTTTAGCTTCCTAAATAATAACTGAATTAAACATGATTTATTGGTAGGGGGTTAGATAGATATAGATATAAATTTAATTAACTTGTTTTAATGAGCTTCTATATATAAACAAACTAAAATTTGTTTGTTAAAGTAGGAATTAGGCATGTGTTCCCCATTTATGATATCAGGTAAGAAATACTCCGAATTTCATTTTAAAACTGGGGCATATTTTCAAGTACATGATTTATTTATTTTAAAGTTCATGTTTAGATATTGTCAGATATTAGAACATTTTGAGGGATAGGCCTACATGGCTTTAAAGAGTTGTTTAGATCTTGAAATTTGGTTCTAAGAGATAAGTAGTCGCGTTTTCAGTGTAAGAAGGGCTGACAATTATTGGCTGAAAACTAAATCAAAAATGTTATCAATCAAAATCAGTGTCCGAATTCAGGAAAAAATAGTTGTCCCTTGGACAACCAAGTTGTTGTCCGCAAACATTTCTGTTGTCTGCAAATTGGAACAACTTTCTGTGACCAATGTACATAATAAAAAGTGAATTTTAGCTATAGATTTGTTGTTGACTGCAGTTGCCCACCACTCAAGCAAAACTTTGGGAAAATCAGGAAAATCGGGGGAAAAGGGGGAAAATCGGGAAGAAAAAATGAAATCGGTGTATGTATTTTTAATACATGTTGTACTTAATGCTAGTGAGTGAGTGAAATAGTAACAAGACACTGTTTTTTTCTTCTCCAAAACAACTTATAGTGAAAGTCATCAGCAAATCATAATTGCCGCATAGGCGAGATTGGCACAGTGCTATAAGGGTGTTGCACATGACCTGTAAGTAAATCAAACACAGTAAAAATACCAGAGGCAAACATACATTAAATGTATGAATGATTTCAATCAGGGATTTGAGAGTAGGCCTACTCTCAAATCCCTGTTTCAATCGATGTCATTACAATACTGTATTTGTTAAGGAAGTGGCTATACGCACGACCGTCGTGCATATAATTTCCTGTAGCTAGGCTATACGAACGACGAACGTTAGCGGGCGCTAATTATATTGATGATTTCCCTTACATTGCTTATACCAACACACAGCCAATTTAAGTGGGAAAAGATCAATATCCAAATCAATAACATTGGGTAAACTTGTACACTAACTTGCTGATGTTGCCTAAAAAGTTGGAAAGTTGTTAGTGGAAGGATGCTTCTTAAGAGGGCTGGTCCACATAGTTCCGAAAAATTAATTAGATTAATTTTTGCTGAGATGATAGCAGATAAAATAAGTATCAATTAAATTCATGTTGCTAGTATCTGGCATTAATGGTTCCTGAGTGGCGATCTTTCAAAGAAACAGCTTTGGACGAGAAATAAAATCTTGAGAATTGCCATTGAAATAGCATGGGCTGAGCAGACCAGACTTTTACTGACTTGAACTCAGTCAAAGGCCAGGTCCACATAGCTACTATCATTATTTTTCAACCAGAAAAATATATATTATAAAGTAATAAATTCTGCATAATATGATCCATGTTGCTAGGTTTTTGGGCTAGTACTTTTTACACACCGTTCTTAACTAGTCAGCACCCCATCTCTTCAACACATGGCTGTGAGCAGAGGTCACGCGTCAATTAAACAGGTACTGTGTGGTGTGTATAGGAAAATAGACAATAAGTGCAGTATGTTAGGATGATATCGAGAAAATATGGGCTTTCATTTGGTATCAGTACTACTTCCGAGTTGAGCCAAGAGGGAACTCTGGGGATGATGCATCAATCGGTATAACCCCCTTTAAAAATTCATTTTACCAACCGTTCCAGATTTTTAACTATACTATACTATACCGATTCCCCATTAAAATCCATCATCGTGTTTCTCGTCGCAATGAGCAGGTAAAGTAAAGGACGTCCTCTGTTGATCAGATGGGTCCGTAATAAAGTTTTGCTATCTACGGTAGATAGCTAGTTAGACCGCACTATTTCTTCTACCTCGTCAAAATAGATTCAGAACTTATCCTATCATTTAGGGAACAAACCAAAATATCGATGAAGTCCTATAAATGTAACGAGTTTAGTTAAAGGGAAGGGGGTAAAAAACTCCGATAACGTTTGTTAAATATCGAAAAAAGAAACACTTCAGTGATGGCCTCAGATTTTCGATATTTCGATGTTTACGTTTCGGGTAGGGAGGAAGGGGGTCAGCCGATAAACAAAAAGTTGTTACGTTTATAGGACTTGATCGATATTGTGGTTTATTCCTTTAACAATATAACATAATTTAACTCAGCACGGGCATGGTAGAGCCTAAAAACTGAATTTGTCAGATGCAACATTGTACTCATGTGTTAGTAAAGCATGTTACGAAGCTTATTCGTAGGCTAAGGCTTAATTGTAACCAATATTATTTTCTAAAATAAATTATATTATGCCTTCAGTAGTATTTCAATGCAGTTCACCGACCATAGGCGGCGTAAATTCCCTGTGGAGGATGATACCCCAACCGTAATGACCCGCGTGGCATATGTAATCACCACATTGAACCGTCCGGCGGTACCCCACCCCTCCAATATAGGCCTAAATAAAAATGTTGGCCAAATGACTTGAGGAACAATAATTGGATAAAAATGAATTTTCACGCACCGCGCGTGTTTTTAAAATATAACTTTAAATTTAAAGCAAATTAACTAAATGTCTGCGTCCAGCTACAGGACTTGTTATACAAAATATAACTAAATGTTTAATATATATATGAACAAAGTATCGTTGAAATGGAGCTTTGTCGTTTGTTTAGCAATTTTACCAAATGTTTGCTTTCTACGCACTAATCTTTGTCCAAACATTGTACGGTCTGGACTTGCTATACCAAATGTAACTTTCAACAATTTGAATAAAGTGTCGATTAAATAGATGGTCATTGACAGGATAAACTCAAATTTTATGTGCGTTACTCGCATTTTATTATGCAATTTTTACATTTTGAATTGCACACGTACGAAATTTACCAAATTTCTTAAAGAAATACAACCGCCTTTTAAATACAACTAAGCAGTGTCCTTCGAATTCTTTATACCCAAAAATTCAAATTGTGTGTGACTATGATGATAATCGAATTTGGCATATTTTTTTTAAAAGGTCCTTGCCTAACGTTATTAGCTTTCTGTAGAATTTTTAACCATGAAAATTGACCTGACCAAGTACCTGAAACTACATGTAATTTTGTGAGAATTGACACTTTTGTACTGTTAACCGAGTGCAACTATTTATTAGGTACTGTTTTTTAACAACATAAGTTGCTCCTAGAATTGTAACGGCGGTTTGTGTCTGTATTAACTATCTTCGAATAAGAATCAATGAACACACAGTCATAAGCATATTAAAAGATTTAAATTTCAAGTTTGAGATGCTGTCTTCATAAAGAGTGAAACGTTTACTCTCTAAAAGAGTAAATACCAATCTTGAAGAGTAGGAACCACACAAAAAAGAATAAATGATCGTCTTAAAAGAGTATACATACACTCCTAACATGTCAGAGCAACCTATGTATCCCTGAATGCCACTCTGTTTAAACTTTAAAGGGTGTAATAAGGGACCACTCTTTTAAAGTAAGTCCCTTATTTCACCTCTTCAAAGAGAGTAATTCACTATTTTAGATCCCTTTGGTGACATGTGGTTTCACTTTTTTCAGTGTACTTCCTGACTTCACTCATTTTTGAGTGGTTTCAACTATTTTGTTTCCACTCGATCGGATTTATTTTAAGAGATTTTGCTCAAACTTAATTATAAACGTTTTATCAAACTAAATCTAGCCTGTTCTGGTGTGCATTTCACTTGATATAAAGAGTGTGTGCATTTGTGCATTCTTTTTAAGAGTGTAACTCGTTTTGCCGAAAAATGACATACTGGTTTTCGTTTATTATACTCATCATTACTTATTACAAAGATTTTTTTTTTTTTTTTTTAAAACTCAAAATTCGTTGTTATTTGGGAAAATGCCCGGCGGAAAGTGACGATGACTTTGAATGCTGGTGCCGGGGTGCAGTAACAAATGCGCCATAACCCGGGGTTGTGACCGGGTCGCACTCCAAGTCCAACTGTCACATATGATGGTATGGAGATGTGCTACGGTGACGACCTCCCTTTTCAGGCCTCCTCGCCGCTCCTAAAACCTTCAGGTCCGTATGTACAAAAGAGTTAGACCAGGTCTAAAGTTAGACCTGGTCTAAGTAAAATTTACTGTGGCAGAATCGGACGTTTATTCACACTTTCTTCCAAAAATAAATAGCCTATTTTAAAGATTTGAATGCAAGGATAAAAAATTATGCAAAATATTTCATGTAAATCCATAAGAAATAACTAATAACTATCAGACAACATTTTTAATGGTTTATCTGAAAATAAAGAACGCAATTCTGTTTTCTGTCAGTATGTTACAAACTGTTCAACCCATGCGAGACCCCTTAATTCTGTGTTATGATGAGCATGTTGACGTTTTGCATTCTATCAGTTTGAGCATCGATGTGTCTTATTTCGATGGTTTGAGGCTGGCGGACTCCCGGATCCACACCGGCTGAAATTATTGTTTGCAAAAGAAAGAACTATGTGACGGTATATTATTATATTATGATGATATGACATCTTTTAAGTCAGAAAAAACCTCAAAATACACATTTGTAGACGTTACTTTACTAAGCACAATTAGCCCAAACTTCGGTCAGATTCAACTTTCGTCTATAATTTAACTCCCGTGGTTTAAATTGATCAATTCGTTCTGAAGATATAAGAGGCCCAGGTTGAATTGATATAAACAATAGACAATAAGAGCCATTATTTTCTAATGGGCTATACCTCAAAAAGCTTTAAACTCAAAATGTCTTCACTTCTTGCTTGATCACAATACATGTTAATAATTCCAAAATGACTTGAAATTTGACAGGACCACATACGGTCCCTGTGTGGCATGAATTATCTTTTGAGGGAGGGGAAGTTGAACATTAGATAAGTCATTTCTTTTTTTATCTTTTGTGAATAGCTTCAGTCTGTTATTGTAATATATTGTAAGTAAAACGGTTTGTTTTAAATATAGCCTTAAGTTATACTTGTTTCAAGTTGCACAACATTATCATTGTACTGAAGATTGAAATCGAATCTGATTGAAACAAAAAATATTGTTTTCCAATAACAAGTTTTACTTAGATCAAGGTAAACGCTTTGGTTGTTTTCATGAAAGTGTTTTAACGTATCAAACAGGGGTATCAAATTCAGTACCGAGTAAAAAATGAATAAATACTAACAAAATAACAAAATATTTTAAAACAAAATACTGAAATAGCGCCCGCAGTTGCTATATTACTAAAGTTATCTTTACAGTTCAAAAAAGATTGAGGACGCTGTTAACGTGTGAACCTTTTCCTGCTTTTGAACTGACTGTAAATTTCCCTGAAATATTGGATGCACGTGATTTTTTTGAGGAAAAAAATACAAAAACCCGGGAGCTGAAAGTGCATTGACAAATTAAGCAATTAAAAACAGTTTAAAATTTTTCAATAATTTAGTCTAAAAGGGGACGCAAAAACAAAATCCGGGGTCTAAGTGATACCTAATTATGAGTTACACGAAAGTAAATTGAATTGATGGCTTTCTATATTTAGATTTTAAGATGGCCTCGAGTTCGAGCTTGGCCTCATCAGATCAACATACATTTATCTATTTATTTATTTCAAACACGTTTATACAGGGTTGCCCTTCAGTAGATATTCTGCTTTTACAGGGGCCCTGTTTATCCACTATTGACTCTAACTACCTGTTCATTTTATATGTATTGACTCAAACTTCATGTTTGTATATTAATTTGGTGGGAGCGACTGCTATCGCCTGAAGGCAGAGTTGAGTGCAGGTGATCAATCTGGGTGCGGTAGGTAGGGTTAATAC